>CP136064.1:58162109-58221923 GCA_032622095.1 Siphonodentalium dalli | reverse complement strand
AACCCATTAACGCTAAACTCATTCTGTATTTATTACACATCACCCATTCTAGATTTCCATGCATTAGAACATGCATACAGGCTTACCAGGTTTATTTAGGCACATGTTTTGTCATGTGTGATGCTTTTATTTTATAGTCCCGGTTTCACGGTTGAGGAGAAAGTCATGTATGTCATTTGACGTCAACGAGATGCGTGTGGAACATATGTTCCATACGAATTTGTAAATATGGAACAGCAATAACACTGTACTTTTAGATACAAGCATATAAAAAACAATAGATGTTTTTACAACCATCATCCCTAAGAATATGGAAAAATAGATAGAATTTTTTTTTATTTTTATAATTTATAACACTTCATAGACGAGACATCTTGTTTTAAAACATTTGTTATGTAAACATTACTTGCACAGTATAATTACCGATAAAATTCCAATAATCAAAACTTTATGTTAAACATTGGAAAAAGTTAAATGATTTAAAAATATTCTGAAAATTAAATTCAGAATAAAATATTTGATATTAGTACACAATTTGCAATGTTTGTTGACAAATTACTGTAACATGTTTGTTTACATAATAATGGTTTCAACATGTGAAATATCGTTATTGGAGAACTATCAACAATGAATATAAGAATGTTGATTTATTTATCCATTTCTTTGTGTTCTTCTCAACGGTGATGTTTTTACAGACTTTTACATATTTTGCACATTTACCCACTGTGAGGGCCTTGAGTCACTTTAAATATGCACAAGAGAAGTAAATAAATTATTTTATTATCCATCCCTTAACCACAGGAGCTTGGAATTTGGTCAAAACCCCTCTTTTATTGGCAGAACCACCACCCGGGACCATAGGTCACGGAAGGAACGAAACACGAATTTGTTGCCACCCATTTTGAACTCAACTGTATTCCTACAAAAAATATATTTTCACTAAAAACTTTTAGTACCTCTTACACCTTAGATGCCAATCTACAACATTCCATAGGTATATTTTTCCAGTTCTTCGAAAACCTCACTTTATTTCGGTAATGTATTGTAAATTCACCAACGAACACAAATCTGCGACACCTCCATCACCCGTTGTATAATCTGAGTAGCGGAAATGGTACCGAAATATGCGGAAACTTTAAAACTATGATCCGGAGACGGATAGCATGAAAGTACCGTTTATAATTTCGAACATAGCTGCTGATTACATGTTTATCACATGACCGAAACTGATAAATTGTGTCAAATACAATTTAATATATGTAATTCTGCGTCAATCATACGTCGTGGTTGGTATAACACAATTTTTAACCAAGAATTCGATGAGCTCCTGATCAGGTACGTATTGTTGGTCCGATCATAATTAAATTGGTCATGGAGGTTGACATTGACATGTAGATGGGAACGAATAATTTTGGAGTGAATTCCCCAAGAAACATGGCCGCCGTCGGCCATCTTGGATTTCAGCGATAACCCTGCATACATAAATCAATAACACTGCCTTAGAGCTTTGTCGATGCACCGATCATCGTGAAATTTTCATGGGTCATGACATCGATATCAAAATGAGAACGAATCATTGCTATATACTGTAGCATTGGTACGATCATCGTGAAATTATTCATAGAAACATGACCGCCGTAGGATTTCAGCCACTCGTTTCATCGACCATGAAAGTTACATTAAGTAATGTTTTTAATATTTTTGTGGGGTATTTTCGACTTTGAGAAAAACAATGCCATATGGCGGCTAGCTGTCTTGAATTTCCAATTCATGAGCACAGGCTATATAATCATATGCCTAAAGCCATTCTTTGAGAGTTTTGGTGATGATTCGTTACGAGCCACGAGTGACGTATACTATTTATATATCCTGGTAGTGATACAATTGACAATACTTATAGTTGCTTATTAAATAAAATTTATGTTAGCGAGTTTATCACTAACTCAAATTTATAAACTAGTTATTCGGTAAACCAGTTTGCCTTTCAACTTGCACAAATAAAACGTATACCGTAAAGAATACGCAGGATAACATGAAAGAATCTTATTACATTTTGTTACTATATTTGGCATATTATGATATAAATGGCGAGCTTTTGTACCCTACATTGACAATTTTGAATTTCGCGAAACTAAACACTCGTTCTATATATCGTTACCTAACTGAAGAAAAATGTTTTCTCTCGTCAACTAAGACATGTATTTGTTCGTCAGAACTAGTAAACAAGAGCTACGCTGGGCGTGCAATATACGCCCTCTCTTGGGTCGGCGGAAACTGGTAAAAAAGGGGCATAACTCTGGTAACCAAATTATCATTGAATCTGATAAGCTCTAGTAAAGTTATCATCCGGACAACAAATTTCAGGGATTTTCTAAGTCAAATTACGTCAAATAAGGGCCATAACTCCGGTGAAAATTGGCGGACGGAACCCAAATTCGAACTTGAGCTGTCTTTTCTCCTAATAAACCCACATACCAAATTTGATTGAAATCGGTTCACTCTAACTAAAGTTATCATCCGGACAACAAATTTCAGGGATTTTCTAAGTCAAATTACGTCAAAAAAGGGGCCATAACTCTCGCAAAAATTATCGGATTAAAACGAAATTCGGACTTGAGCTGTATTTCGATATATGTAATCCACAAAAAAACGGGTTTTGCGTATAAACATTCCAAAATCGAGTTATCATCCGGAAACCAAAAAACATAAGAAAAACTGAATTTTTCGGAGTCGAAAAAGGGGCATAACTCTGCCAAAAATGGTCGGACAGAACCCAAGTTCGAACTTGACCTGTGTTTTGGTGGGAGCAAGTAATATACCAAATTTGGATTCATTCCGATAAACTGTACTAAAGTTATCATCCGGACAACAAATTTCAAGGATTTTCTAAGTCAAATAAGGGGCATAACTCCGGTGAAAATTGGCGGGCGGAACCCAAATTCGAACTTGAACTTACTTTTCGGCTAATAAACCCACATACCAAATTTTATTAAATTTGGTTGACTCTAACTAAAGTTATCATCCGGACAACAGGTTAACGGACGGACGGACGGACGGACGGACGGACGGACAGACCAATACTATAATACGGCCTTTTTTTCAAAAGGGCGTATAAAAACAGCATTTTATGTGGAAATAATCAAGATATTCTGGCAACGAATATGCACCAAAACGCACAAAGGAATCGGTTCATGCATAGGCATATATATACCAGGCCTCCCCGTGAGTCTATATATCTTTTTTTTCTTCTACTTTGTGATATTCGATCAGTGGGTTGATTACTATTACTAGTATATGATGGATAGTTTAGGTCTATAAACAGATCGCGACAGAGAGAGAGAGAGAGAGAGAGAATAGAGAGAGAGGAGAGAGAGAAGAGAGATGGGAGAGAGAGAGAGATGGGAGAGAGAGAGAGAGAGAGAGTTGTGGCCCCCTTATGACCAATCATTGCAACCAGTAGCATTACCAAGTCAAGTAGTACATAGGCCTACCGGTGCACAACGAACATAAACAAAACCAATACCACGTGGTCGTGCCATAAATAGAAATAAATTATATTTAAAATATTTGTACTAATTACCATTCAGTCAAATGAAGAATATCTTCATGGACAGTCGTCATTTTCATCAGATGATAACAGCAGACAGACAAATACAAATTTTTTCAAGAAAATACACAAAACATCAGGATAAGATCATCAAAAACGCGCATAGTATGACGCAAACATAAACTGATTTAAGTTTTCTGGCGTAAGTTCGAAAACCGCACGCACTTTCAAATATTTTTGAATTTCGCGGGCTTTAAATTTAGGTTTCGATTTTATTTCGTTCCGACTTTGTTATTCCGGAAAAATGGTTTTGTGCCATTTGTCATTCAGATTCTACAACGGGTGATGGAGGTGTCGCAGATTTGTGTTCGTTGGTGAATTTACAATACATTACCGAAATAAAGTGAGGTTTTCGAAGAACTGGAAAAATATACCTATGGAATGTTGTAGATTGGCATCTAAGGTGTAAGAGGTACCAACAGTTTTTAGTGAAAATATATTTTTTGTAGGAATACAGTTGAGTTCAAAATGGGTGGCAACAAATTCGTGTTTCGTTCCTTCCGTGACCTATGGTCCCGGGTGGTGGTTCTGCCAATAAAAGAGGGGTTTTTACCAAATTCCAAGCTCCTGTGCCTTAACTAACACCATTTCCGATTGGGCAAAATCCGCCTCGTGATAGTCCTGGAAAAAGTCATATTGGACTCCCGAATGTCATATTGGACTCCCAAGTGTGCAATATGACTTTTTTATCGGGACTCTGTGACGTCACGAATTAACTTTTGCGAAATGAATCGGTGAAAATGTGATGCGCGCGCAACACTGCATGGTGGATTAGCAGATGTTTCACTTCCGCATTGAGTTTTGTTTTTCATTTCCGTGTTTACTGTTCCAAATTATGCTTTCTGATGATCAATACTGGCTTTAATAGAGAATTAAGTGCCGACAAATACCAAAAGTAACCACTAAAGTTGTATTCCCAAAATTTGGATAAACATACAGATGGATAATAAAAATGTCATTATACAATGTTGTGTACAGTATGAGTTTTTCTTGTACTCGTCTAGGTTGTGGTGAAAAGTCATATTGGACTCGACACTGGCGTGTCTCGTCCAATATGAATTTTCACCACAACCTGGACTCGTACAAGAAAAACTCATACTGTACACAACATTGTATAATAACTTTATATTATTACATGATCCTACCCTTATTCCATTCAATAAACTCATTCTATAAATTGTGATATTCAACGTTTGTTGCATAACAGGAAATAGTGCCAGTTGACCTTGGACTTCCAGTTTGTCAGCTGTTTACATTTCGTATGCTACGTCTTAAAATACTATAGCTTCCAATATTTTCCAACAAACTATATAGAGTGAAGAGTTTGAAAAGTTATTTCATTAAATATATGCCATTAAATACGTCAAATAGTCTTTGTTTATCTGGAACTATTTCTTTACGTGGGCAAACAACACATTGTTACGTGAAACGTCATCACAGGCCTAATTGAAGCCAATGTTAGTTCACGTATATGTTTTATCGAGATTAATAGAATCTACAACTTGTCCCCAGTTTATAGGGTAATTTACAAAACTCGTTCAGTACTGGACTCCTTTTGTAAATTCCGCTATAAACTTGGGACTCATTGTAGATCCTCTACTTCTATAACCTTTTACTACAAATGGGGCAGCAGCATCTTGAATTTGGCCTTTTTCTTCCACAGCATTTCTTTAGAACTGGATTAATTTCTATATTGGCTTGTACAGCATTTTCTACAGCATTGCCTTTTGTCATAACTAATTTCGAGGGTTGGGACAGGTAGTTTGAAATTTGGTATGAAGGCTGGATCAATATTTTGAATAATGCGATAGAGAGGATCTATATGATTGTAATACATGTATTTCTTAAGATTATCAACAAAAACAAGCAATTGTCACTTTCATACAGCTTGATACATTGATAGGGGAACTTTACAGATGTCCCGTCCGATTTGACACCAAATATATCGCCTGTGTTTTTGGGAATATTTAGAGAATATTACTTGGTTTGTTTGATATTAGGCCCGATAGCAGCCCGAGGTAACCTCATATCAGCCTGAGACCAAAGGTTGCGAAGGCTGATATGAGGTTACTAAGGGCTGATATCAGGCCAATAATATCAAACCAACCAAGTGATATCCTATTTATTAATTTATATTATTCACCCTAAGGTGTTTGACCTGTTCGTGCCCTCTGGATATTTTTTATTTTATTTATTAATTAGATTGCCTCTTAGTACCAGTGAAATATCTACAATTCATTCAAATGAGTGACGTCACAAAATCTATGACTACACATTATTTAACAGTGAGATAGAGTTACGGCATGTCGTGAAAACCGTATTACTCGGATTTGTGATGTCGTAAAATGATATTACTCGGTTAAGCTCTTTAACACTTAATACCTTATGCCGCCGAAAACCTGTTGAGTGATTTGAAATATCTAAATTCCCAAATGTTTTAATTAAAAAAAATCATGTCAAAATTTTAAATCAGTTGCCTGAAACCACATTTTGCAAAAACAGAACTCATTCGGGAGGAAGTTGTTGAGAAGTGCGTAGTTGGACACTTTTATAACTTTGAACATGTGTGTCTTTGTTAATTTAATACCTGGATTTTTTCCTGTTTTGATACTAACCTGTTTTGATAAATTGGCTATTTGCTCAAGATCTGATGCCTTGTCCATCACTCCAATGCCACATCATATCTTAAGTTATGTTTCTATAATAAATCAATTTATTTTTTGTTCAAAGTTTTATATTAAATGTTCATTAAATGGCGTTTTGACATTATCCATAGGTGTTCGCCGGGGCAACATCACAGGTATGCAAGAGACACGTCAAATCACGTCACTAGTGTTAAAGAGTTATGGGCAAATTAAAGAGATATTCACCTAGTTCGATAAAAAGCAGTTCTTGGCAAAATTGTCATATCTAATTAATAATAGAGATGTTTAGATTGAGAACATTTCACTTCGAAAGTCAGGTCAGCTATCAGATGATACTATATTGATCATCTGGCATTCTCCTATATCGATAAAGATAGATGAAATTTATCCATATACGAAAAACTCTGGCAATGGAGTCAACCTGGTGACTGATGTTTGAAGTTAGACATAAACAATCTGAACCTCTCTAACGAGAGGCCGATCACGATCGGCAGATGTTAACCCATCCCTTGGCGATAGTAAATTACTATGATCGGCATCATAAATGAGAGTTTTGGTGTTGAATTATAGAGTATACTGTTATGTAACACAAATTATTGGAATTTATGGGTCACTCGCATTTATATAAGAGAATGCACTGGTACAGGATCTGTAATGTTGCACTAGGGTTGCCACAACTATGAGTTTTCATAATCGACTAATTGACCGTTATAATCGACGGTTAGTCGATTAATCGTTCATATATGCAGCCCATATTACACGGGCCCAGGTAAACACGTGATAACTGAAAAATTACAATGACTACTTTACATCCAGACTGAACACAGTCAGTCAGCAGGCTTGTCATTCTGAGCCGCCCGCCCGTCATCGGCCACCTAAACTCAAATTTGCACGGCAGGTAAACGACTTCCTCATCGCTATTCCCGCGGACCAGCGCGGACGAGAATTAAAAAAAATATCTGTCCAGTCAATCAATGTTCCCCGTGAACATGCATGTATTGCGGTGCCATTGAAAGCGTGTGGAACTGTCGCATACTTTTTGAAAACGGACTATGGTTAGTTTTAAAGAGAATCCCATTGTGTATCGATAGAGTCACTTGACATATATTTGATTTCGCGGGTTAGGTGTCTGCTGTACTTTTAGTTTTGTTATTCAAAGTGCGTGCAGGTGGTTACCACTTTGGAGAATGTAATGCATTTAGCACTAATAAGTGACGACACAAACTTGTTACTGCTAACTGTCATGTAACTTTAAACATTCCATGACTTTGTCAATAATGGTGAACATTTTACAGTTTGAAAAATGAAATATTGATGCATTCCGATGCACGTCGTTCATTATGCATTAATTTATGGATATAATGATCGATAATTACCACTCCATAGGAACATAAATTCACAGTTAAACATAATTTATAAACAATGACAAGGCCGTGGCACGGCGTAAAAGCAAAGGATGCTGCTGGCCCGCCACTGACTGAGAACATGTCACACACCGAACTCTTTGAAGATGATTGCCAAACTTCGGCTGTGACATCAAAGGATCAAAGGAAGCCGCATCAGAAGTGGCGAGAGAACAGGCTGTTGGGTGGTAAATTGTGCTACATACACTGTTTTCTTCCAGGCATGACATTTGCGCATAGTACTGCTTAAATAAACAACCATACCCAAACCCCCCCCCCCCCCATTGGGCGATTAGTCGACGAAAGTAAATAACCGTCGACTACCACACCTGTCGAAGGTTAGTCAATTAATCAAATAATCGTGGCAAGCCTATGTTGCACCACCACGGCCTTGAGTTAAATGTGAAAGGTGACCTGGACATGGAATACTTGGGTTAAGAGAGTCCAATTTAAGTTTACAATGATAATGTATCAAATTCTACCAACAATATAGATCAAGATAAGCCACCTCACTGCTGACCCATTAATATCAATTATATAGCAGAGCTGTCAACAAATCACAGGAATTGTTTATGTTGAAAGCTGACATCTCTATTAAACCAATAACATTTATAATGATCTCAGACAATCTGTAGAGTGATATCTTCAGCTGTGCAAGGCAGCACAGATGTCCAAGTCTACTGTTAATATCATGTGATGTGTATTGTTGAATCTTTATTTTAAATTAGATACTATAGCTTTCTTTACAGTCCTTCGAATTTGGAAAACGTAGGTGCGCGGTATATCGCTCGGAGCTTTTGGGATTTGCGCGCGCCTTTTTTGAGGGAGCAAAATTCAAATTAACATCGATGAAATGATTACTGAATAAAGACAAACACAAGTATAATGATACACACGTATTATTCTAAGTGTGGCAACAGAAACAGAAATAAAAATCATATGTTTATATTCTACAATAGTCCACATGATAATAGCATCAACAATCCGGCAATCCCGATGAATCTGTTCACGGTAATTAGTCGACTTCCGCATCTGAGAGCGCATGCCCATCAGACTCGCTTAAAGTTTCAAACTCGGAAGTGGAATCCTAATCGTTACCGCAATCAGATTCACCGGAATCCGACGAGTCAACCCTCTTTCGCTTTGATAGTAACGTGGTTTCGTCACCAGTCTCGGGATCCAAATAAGCGTACGGGTACGATTATTTATTTTCAGCTAAAAATCCCCACTGTACGAGATTATTAGGGACCGCTTCGTTTATTAATTTCCACACAAAAAAAACTGCATGTCCCTTGCAAAAACTAGATTTAAAAATGCGCAGATAATAATTTGAAACAAAGTCGCCTGAATGAGTTGTTCCATGCATGATTCTGAGGATTTTCCAATTCTATTTTTAATCTGGGAGAATCTGCTGATCACGTGTTATTATAAATAAGTTTCCGATTTTGTGATACTGCTCATTCGTTGGCCGATATTATTAACTGTGGTGATTACGTGACGCAACACGAGTCCTCATTGGTCGATATTATTAGCTGCCTATTTTTAATGATGACGCTTGATTCCTCTTCAGTGTTCCGACTGTCCCATTGGTCAAAATATCATTAGGTGCCCAGATTGAATGACGCATTGTCAAGAAGGTGGCCGTTTTCATTCATCAAGTAATTATGCGATCACAATATATTACTACTAGTAGTTACCAGGTTCGTAATCAGCGTCATCACTGCTGAGAAAGATACATGGTGGATAGCCTTATCGGCGTTTGACCATTGGTGTGTTGTTTGTTAAAATCTCGTTCACTGGTTGCAAATTCTGAGGTGCACATTTGAAATTATCTGTGTGTGCATTTAATAACTCGCAGGTTTTTAAATCCGCGCGCCAAGGCGCCCAAGCGCAATTGCTCGCCTCAAAATCGAAGGACTGTCTTTATCAGATTATCTGCACATTGGCATAAGAGACATCAGAAAATAATATAGCCTTATCAATAGCTAAGTAGTCCAAAGGCATGGGATGTAATTGGTGAATTGGATTTAATGTTGCTCCAAACAAATTTACCAGTACATAACACAAGATTTTAGACCGATTTAAACCAAATTTGGTGCGGTGACTCGGGGTACCCTTGGCTGAGTTATAATGGTGTTCGTTTTTTCAAATTTTACTAACTTTAAAAAAAAAAATTGTTTTCAATTATTTAAAAAAAATATTTTTTTTTTTTTTTTTTTATCTATTTTTTTTTTTTGGTTAAATTGAGCAAAGGAATTCAATCTAAATTTTTTTTTTTTTTTTTTTTTTTTTAAGAGTGAATATTTTTTCGAAAAAGGGCCATAACTCTGTTAAAAATAGTCGGATCAAACCCATATTCGAACTCGATCTGTCTTTTGTGCTGAGAAATTCATATACAAAATTTTGTTCCGATCAGATAGAAAATATTTTAGTTATCGCACCATGCGTAAAGTGTCTATGGACAGACAGACGAACGACGAGTGGTCAATCCGGACGACGACACTATGTTTACCATACTATAGTATGGGTAAACATAATAATACCAACATGTCTTCAATACAGCTTGATACATTGATGGGGGGAACTTTACAGATGTCCCGTCTAATTCACCAAACATAGCTCCTGCGTTTTGGGGAATATTTAGAGAATATTACTTGGTTTGTTTGATATCAGCCCGAGGTAACCTCATATCAGCCTGAGACCAAAGGTCGAACGCTGATATGAGGTTACTGATGGCTGATATCAGGCCAATAATATCAAACCAACCAAGTAATATCCTATTAATAATTAGATACAGTTTTGAAATTTTGCCACAAAGAGATAATTTACAAATTGTTACATTCGAGATAAAAATGAAATTAGCTGTATTCTTTCAGTGCAAAGTGTAAGCAAATTACAAAACTAGAAAAACTCACATATCATCCTACAATGTAGTCCAAGTTTCCTTTGACGTAAAAAGCTAGTGAAATCGGTAGGAATAATACTGGTTTATGCCGAAGTATGGTTGCCTTACTGTACATTATACTCTATATGTACTCTTTAATGGACGCCTAGATCCAGTGGGGTTTTATTCGACGTTATCATACAAATCAATACAAAATGCCATATTTATTGGAAAGAGTGATTTCGTAGTAATAAAGATGTATTATTGTCTAACTTTTATGTTAAATTTCACCAAGCCTTGAAATAGTGTGTCTGTCATTTGCAGAATGAGGTTCCCAGAGGGTGAATTTAGTGATGCTACCCCGCATAGCGGGCTAGCATCACCAAATTCACCCTCTGGGAACCTCATTCTGCCGAGGTGTAAGCAGAATGAGCTCCCCAGAGGGTGAATTTGGTGATGCTAGCCCACTATGCGGGGTAGCATCACTAAATTCACCCTCTGGGGACCTCATTCTGCAAATGACAGGCACACTATTTCAAGGCTTGAATTTCACACAGAATATGCCGTGTAATTAAGAGTAACCACACATGGTTTACATTTACCTCACGATGGTCACTTCGCGAGGTCAAATGAGTTTGTATTCTTTTGAAATTATGTAAATATTGTGATAAAATATACATTTCACATTAAATTACAGCTTTTAATTGACAACTCGTGTGACATTCAGAACAAATATGTCTTCTATCGATTAAACTGATTTACTGTCACAATTGTGACATTTTATCACAAGTATTTGTTATTTTTAGTGAGTGGGTAATTAATATCTAAGCAGTTTCTATCTCTACCAATTTTACAAGCTCCTTTATGAGACTTGGACTACCTACAGTCAACACAGTAGGAGGTTTAAATAGTAAAAAAAAACAACAATTTCATACTTGGGTTGCAAGTAGTTACCGGCGGCCAGTTGATTCATGTGATAGCCAGATGTTCCTGTTTCGTAGAACCTGGTTTAATTCATTCAGAGCTCATAATTTAACTTCAAACATATAAGAAGTACAATTATCCAATTCTTATAGTCGTGCATTTCAAAACTGAGGCTGCATGGATATTTAACCCTTTCAGTGCCAAGTCCGATTTTTGTATCAACCCATATTTCCTTGATCATTTTTCAAATTTATTGATTATAATAATGTGATACATTGATGGAAAGAGCTATTAGAGCTCTTTCCATCAATGTATCACATTATTATAATCAATAAATTTGAAAAATAATCAAGGAAATATGGGCTGATACAAAAATCGGACTTGGCACTGAAAGGGTTAATTATGTTTGAAAATGATTTCCTGAGGCTGTATGGATATCTTAGTTCATGCATACAGCAGTAAAGTGACATTGTTCAACAGCAGAATGCTGAGTTTTCTCAGAGATTTAATTATGTTGGAAGATGATTTCCTTATCCTCTCCATGGCACACGAAACGTCCCAGCATGAGGTTGATTATGATACATAAGAAATTGCTAGCAAAGCGAGTGGGCGGTTTTGACAAAACAGTCTCGCAAAATTATGATTGTCGCATAATTATGATTAACGCGAAGTAGTTTCGTTGTTCTAAATATTGGCGTACTTCAAGCGTTTATGCGGGTTATATCACGAATATTTATATGGCAAGCCAAGTTAGACATTTGTCCATTTTAAAATCTAAACCTCCCCATTATCACAACAGCACAAAGGGTGAAGCTGAATGAAAGCATATGAAATATAGAGATATTAGTGATATAAAAATAGAATGAGATATGAACATACACATATATACTTTAGAATAATTAAACTGATATTTAATAACATTAATAAATTTTTCAAATATAAGGCACTTTCAAATGAAATGGGGACGTTGAGCACAGGCAGTGAAATAGGGTGTCTGTCATTTGCAGAATGAGGTCCCCAGAGGGTGAATTTAGTGATGCTACCCCGCATAGCGGGCTAGCATCACCAAATTCACCCTCATTCGGCAAATGACAGACACCCTATTTCAAGGCTTGGAAGTGATAACTAAATAGTCAAAGCTATCAGGTCAGGCACATCCTGAATTCAACTATTATAGCTATATTTAACTATTATAGTTGAATTTGAAATCCACTATTTCTGTTTTTTGTGGATACTTTGAAATTACACATCCCAGTGCTCAGCCAAATTGTACTCTTAACAATAAAGGAGCAAATGATCGGTATCCAGATAAATTTGTTTTGCAACATTTTGCACCAGGTTATTTTATTTAATAATATCCCCAAGTATGGCTTTCTCTATGGCATCAACATGATGAGACAATCCCCACTTCATAATAATAGTTAGACTAATTGAATGTTACTTGACTTCACATGTGCCATCATGATCAGGGTCCGCGCTGGACCCCAAAATACCTTTTGCCAAATTATTTTAGAATTTGCCAAATGCTATCCCTGATAGTATAATTTTCTGCAACATTACGTCTTATTTTTGTGGTTTATCATACAGTAGAAGGGTTGCTTCATTAGAAGGGCACATTACAAGAGGATTAGCTATGTAAACACCACCACCACCACCACCAACACCACACTAACTACATGTAATCCATCCAGAACCCATCAATACTAATACTAACAGATTAAATGCATCTTAACAAGAGGTACGCTGTCTCGTGGCATTTGCCCCCGACCGTAGCAATTCGGATTAAGCATGGACGAAACTGCGGATATCCGAGGAGGTCTATATGACCATTCCAAAAGAAGTTCGTACTAGAAATTCCGGAAACCCAAAAACAAGCGATGTGGAAACCCAAAAACAAGCGAAAATTCAAATTTTCTGTTGAAAAAAGGGCCATAACTCTTCATAAAAATCATCAGATCATACCCAAATTCGCACTTGACATGTATTTTCTTTTAACTAATCCACAAAAATACGGGATTTGCAATCGTACCACCAAAGCTCACGCTATCATCTGGAAACCCAAAAAAACAAGAGAAAAATTGAATTTTCTAAGTAAAAAAAGGGCCATATCTCTGGTGAAAATGGGTGGACGAAACCCGCGCTATGCATGTAGCTGTTCCCCCATGCTGCTCTATCACCATGCCAAAGATCAGCTAAATCAATCAGCCCAGCGGTTGCTGAACAATAATGCAAAATGTTTGTATGGACGGACAAAATTGAATTTTCTAAGTAAAAATAGGGCCATAACTCTGGTGAAAATGGGTGGAGGAAACCCGCACTATGCATGTAGCTGTTCCCCCATGCTGCTCTATCACCATACCAAATATCAGCTAAATCTGCCCAGCGGTTGCTGAACAATAATGCAAAATGTTTGTATGGACAGACGTACGGAAGGACGTACGGACGGACGTACAGAGATGTCGACTATATACCCCCCGACTTCAAGTCAGGGCATAAAAAATTGAATTTTCTAAGTAAAATAAGGGCCATAACTCTGATGAAAATGGGTGGACGAAACCCGTGCTATGCATGTAGCTGTTCCCCCATGCTGCTCTATCACCATACCAAATATCAGCTAAATCTGCCCCGTGGTTGCTTATCAATAATGCAAAATGTTTGTACGGATGGACGTACGGACGGAGACGTCGACTATATACCCGCCGACTTCAAGTCGGGGGCATAATAAAGGTGTTAACTTTTCCTAGACCTTATAAAATACCACTAATATATTGTCAGAGTTTCTTCAAATTAATGGTATTGATTGACCAATATTTTTCAACTTTCTTGAGGAATTAAAAAGTGACTTGCCAAAAATTTTGCCAAATGAAAATATTTTTTGCCAAATGTGAATTATTTTTGCCATTGGCAAATTTGGCAAGTGGTAGCGCGAACCCTGATTATGATTAATCATTCACATGGATCGAGAAATGTTATTTCATCACAAATACAATGGTACCAAATTTGTGCGACACTGATTTTGAATCATTTTTGTGAAATATGATTTTGGATTATCCCTCTTTTATTGAATTCACACAACGCCAATATCCAAATTTAACTATTATACAGTAATCCCCTAATTAATCGACTCCTTAACCACAGAATAATTATGGGTAACTTTTCAGGATTTAGTCGGAAATATGGCTTGTTGCCATTCATCGGAAAGCTCTCAGGGAAATATGGCTTGTTGCCATTCATCGGAAAGCTCTCAGGGAAATATGGCTTGTTGCCATTCATCGGAAAGCTCTCAGGGAGGGCTTTCCGATGAATGGCAACAAGCCATATTTCTGACTAAATCCTGAAAAGTTACCCATAATTCTGCTGTGGTTAAGGAGTCGATTAATTAGGGCATTATTATAGTTGACTATAAGTATTGTAATTGAAATCAAGATGTGCCTGACCTGACTATTCTAACTTCATATTTTTTATGTGTGTTTCAAGAAAACACCCAGTTCCTGCATCGCAAGCCAATCATAATTATTAAGCCATTTTTCACGTTTGTGGAATGCATGGAGAAATGTTGAAAACATGCCATGAATGTCGCTTGACTTAATAATGCAACTGGAACCGTAAAACAAAACTATCTATAAACATGAGAATAATCTCAAATAACCAGACAGAATGTCGGTTGGACATATAATAAACATGTCCACATAGTCAGTATTCTGTTTAACCCACAACCTTCCTTGCCAGTCTGTGCCAGTAGGATTTATATATATAAATATAGTACAATTGACTACCTGTATATCTAAAAACAGATAATTGGTGATGGGAAGGAGTCTGCTCTACAGCTGCACTACTGGAAATCCAGATATGTCTTTATCTTGTGAATAAAGTGACCACAGGGTGATGGAATGCACTTGGTTAACAGGACTAGCATTGAGAAAAATTAATGGAATAACCCTTTACCCAACAAAATGGCCAAATAAAGCTTCAACAGCCTAAAATATCTTCGGTCTGTCTCAATAGAACCATACAAATATGGATATCATTGGAACCGGCTCCTTGACCACATTGTGATAGTTAATGTTATGCCCTGTGCCAATGCATTCTCTTATATATGCGAGTCGACCATAGGTCGCCTCGCATATATAAGAGAATGCATTGGCCTAAAAAAACACTTTTTACCATTTTTTCTTACATTCTTTAACAATTTTATAATTTTTAATGTGTTAAGCCAATGCATTCTCTTATATATGCGAGGCGACCTATGGTCGACTCGCATATATAAGAGAATGCATTGGCACAGGGCCGTTCTGTTGGGTAAAGGGTTATAAGGTCGCTGAACAAAATGTCCACCGACGAAGGTGGCAGGTTTAAAGGATTTATGGGCTTCAAATCCCTATATACTGCAAACTATAGGAGGAACTGATTACACCAATATGATACCAAGTGCATATTCACTAAATATGTTGCACATCTTCAATGTGTCTTGAAAGGGACAATAACTCTAAAATGAAAAACGTAAAACAGCTCGGACAAAAGATGCGTCCCAGGATGTACGATTCTATGTAAAAAAAGAGCATTAACTCCGCCAGAATGCGTCCGACCGAACTCAAAATCGCAGATGCACAGGATCCCATGCTAGTTGATTTATGAACCATGTTTTAAAAACATTGACCTGAAAATGACAGAATACTCTCGAGTTCCGAATAATAGTACAGGTGGGAATAATAGTACAGGCGGGAAAATATTGAAAAATTAAATAATAGTACAGGGCGGAATAATAGTACAGGTGGGAATTTTTTGGAATTTCCGTATGTGATGTCCCAAAGTCACAAATGAAACTTAAAAAATGTTCCACCCAGTACTATTATTCGATCGAGTACTATTATTAGTATCAGTCTTTGAATTTACATTATAGGATACTAGTACACAACATATGTGTATAATATAGACATTATAAATTACCAATTTACCACAATAAAGTGCGTTCCGTGAAATCTTAAACGGAAAAACTGAATATTTATGTTTGCAACCATTTAATACACAATGTGACATTACTAGTAAATGTATATGGTGTGTGTCAAGTATGTTGTTGTATCATTGAGTTGGTTGATTTATACATATTTTATTTGGGGCGTGGCAAATAATTGTATTATACTACAAACATGTTGTTGAAGAACTTTTTTTTTCAATACATAACTCATAACATTGAACTGACAACAATACTACTAGTACTTAGTATAAATGCAACCAATGTAATAGGCAATATTACTATTATTAGACTAGTAGTGAGCTACAAAACAAATTTGTATGTGAAACTTCGCGAACCAGCAGGAATAACGTCTGGTTGAGTTAAAACTTTCTCAATGTTTGAACGTTGCACAGAGAAAACACCTGCTGGTTAAAACATGTTGTCCTTGAAGTCTGTTGATAAACGATACAGATTTCCCAATCGGAGGTCAGGGGCTACCAACGGGTGACTGTTAGTATTTATATGCACTGTGCGTCGCTAATAAATGCGGTTTGACTACTCATTTTCGCCAGATACGCAACAAAATAATGTATCATCCCGATTAGTAGGCCTAATATATAACAATTTACCACAATTAAAAACCACCAGGCTTCCACAATTCACCGACCCCACATCGAACCCAATCTAACCCAGTGACTCTATAAATAACACGTCCGTCATACCAAGACTCGCCCACTTTTCCGATAAAATGTGGACACAGGAGTTTTTACATGCATGTATATAATTCGTATGAACTCAAATGATCATTATTTTGTTACCGGTACCTGATTACTATAACCCAATGCTAATATTTGGGTCACTTAACTCACTATATTCCATTAATATTCCCCCAATTGTTAGTATGAAACCACCAGGTAACACCATGCTCGACTGTTCAAAAAATGGAATAACCCAGAAATTATTCCAAATAAGCACACCCTCGAAACTGAAATGTAACCCACCAACGCGGAAGAGTTTCTATAAATGAGACAAGATCGAGAATGGACTCGCTCATTTTCCGATCAAGGCGGGGGCCACAGGATGTTTACTCCACGTGGTTTTGCGTTGTTCAAACATTTGACTTACCGGTGTTATTGTTTATCCGAAATTGGCGACAATCTTCTTTCATTGTTTCAATATGAAACGGAGAATTGACGATCTGTTCACATATCTCAATGTGCAATGTGTCGAAAATTAAATAAGCGTACAGGGGCGAATAAGCAACGTACAGGTGGGAATTTTATCGCGAAAATAATAAGCGTACATGTACGATTATTCGGAACTCGAGAGTAGAGGCTCAGACAAAAGTTCCGGATGGAAGGACAAGGGTCATTACTATAGTCCTCCGATGGGATGTCGAGGGACAATAATCTGTGGTATGAATACTGCACAAAAACGAGCAGTCTGCAAACAACCTGATATGGATATCCACTCAATTGATACTACTAAGATGAAGCCTGGATATAACATGGTAGGCTAGCATCACCAAATTCACCCTCTGTGAACCTCTTTCTGCTTAGGCCTCAACTGCTATGGGAGTACTAGGATCAGATTAAAGTTCCCCAGTTGAAGTTGGTGATGTACACCCATTATCCACCTTGATTATGCAATTTGTCTTCTGCAGATTAGGGGATATAGAAATTGAACAGAAGAGAAAAAGTTACTAAAAACAATGTTAATTTGAGACTATAGATACTTCCCAGAAGATGAGGCCTAAACAGAATGAGGTCCACAGAGGGTGAATTTGGTGATGATAGCCAACTGCGTGGGATAGCATCACTAAATTCCCCCATATGGGGACCTCAGTCGGCAAATTCCATACACACTATTACAAGCAAAACTCACAATGATGACAATGAAATGATGTGAAAAGCCAGAAAGTTACAGTGAAATCACAAAATATTGCACCAGGCAAACCATGAGCCCTGTTCGGCATCAGGAGCTGTGCTATCTCGTCGGTAAATATCCAGGTCCTCATTATCACTCATATCATCATCTGACTCGACATCTGAGTCGACCGATTGACCGGAGAGACATTGGACATTTGTTGAACAAACTGCATCTTCATCACTTTCACTGAAAAATAGAAAATCATAAGACTAAAACAGCCCTATTATAAGAGCATGTTTCCTTCACCATTGTGTTCAGTCACTGTCATTATACTTTCTTCACTTGTCCAACAAAGAGCCCCTAAGATTCTTCGCCTTCAACAATTCAACATCTACAGCGAAGCCCTTATATCACAATATTCCGTTGGTAGTGACACAGCTAATGTAAATAATATTGTGGAAACACAGAGTACAGTTAAGGGGGAGGGGCTCTTAAACTGACAGGAAAGTACAAATAGTCCATTTTGATTTATGTGTATGAATATATATTTTAATTCTACAAATGCTGTGCCCAGCGTGTAATATAAGTGAGCTACCATGTAATATAAGCGAGGTACTATGTAATATAAGCGAGGTACCGTGTAATATAAGCGAGCTAGCATGTAATATAAACGAGCAACTGTGTAATATAAGCGATCTACCATGTAATATAAGCGAGCTACTGTGTAATATAAGCGAGGTACCGTGTAATATAAGCAAGCTACCGTGTAATATAAGCAAGCTACCGTGTAATATAAGCGAGCTACTGTCTAATATAAGCGAGCTAGCATGTAATATAAACGAGCAACTGTGTAATATAAGCGAGCTTCTTTGCAGTATAAGCGAGCTATAAGTGAGCTACTGTGTAATAAAAGCTAGCTATAAGTGAGCTACTTTGTAATATAAGCGAGCTTCTTTGCAGTATAAGCGAGCTATAAGTGAGCTACTGTGTAATAAAAGCTAGCTATAAGTGAGCTACTTTGTAATATAAGCGAGCTATAAGTGAGCCCGCATATGTTCTATTTACACTTTTGCGTACAAAAGGTTTGACCCCCTAAAGTTGGTACCAATAATGGAACATTCTGAAAAACCGATTTCTTAAGTTGCGCATTCCTGGGGTTTAGGGGCTGCTGAACCCCAAATAGTGCCAAAAATCACTTCTATTTACACTTCCGCGTACATCGATGAATTTTGGTTTGATGATACTCCTAAGTGTACTCATTAAGAAAACACAACTTAAGAAAGGGATTTTCCTGGGGTTTTCAGATAAGAAAGGGGGTCCCATGCTGAACCCCAAAACGTGATTTTTCACTTTTTTTTACACTTTCGCGTACATCCATAATTTTTGGTCTCAAAGTACTTTGATATATACTAATTATAAAAACACAACTTAAGAAGCAACTTTTCCTGGGGTTTTAAGATAAGAAGGGGGTCATCGGGTCCTCCCTCAAAACGTAAAAAATCACTTTTATTTACATGATTGCATTCGTCCAACATGTGTATATGTGCGTACATCCCCTGTACGTTGCACTATTACAACCAATACATCCCTAAATCGATACGATCAACTTAAGAAATATCTATTTATGTCGTTTTCTGATAAGAACGAGACTTGTTACCCCCCCCCCCCCCCCCCACAACCCGATCCATTTTCTAGAACTATAAGTGAGCAAGTTTTATGAAAATTATAGCGGGAAAATCTAGTAAAATGTACACAAATGTATATATTTTCGTGAAGCTAAGACATAATGACACTTTTTTGGGCCAAAATTGAAACTCACCATCCAAGATGGCCGCCAAAATGGCTGCCGGAAGTTGAAAATATGACATTTTTTCACAAATATCTTCTAGATCAATTCATGCTGTTTGGAACTGGTTGAGTAATGCAACTTTATTTTGTGTTTTTTATATTAACTGATCATTGGAGCAATTACATATGCAATTATTGGGGTCCTAACCCCTTCCGATCCCTCAAAAATTCGATTTTACAGAACGCAGTATAAAATTTTACAAAAAAATCACAATTGGGATTCTAGTCATATTTCAACAAGAAATGAAAAGAACATTGTAATGTAAGTGAGGCATATCATTACCTATGAATATTCCAAATCTCTGGAACCATAAATCTTACCTTGGCTCAAAATGGCTGCGAAAATGGCCGCTAAAATATGGAAAATGGTAAATATTGCCCCAGGATGTCCTGCAATCGCTTACAAGTTGTGGTTGATGTACACAATTGGCTAATCTGTTTTCTATTCATTGCATACTAACATGTCTGATGCACCATGGATCATTTTTACTATTGTCACCACTGACATTTACCAGAAATATTGGACATAAATATCGGCAAGAATTCACTTTTCGGGGTTCGACCATTTGTTCAAGTAAAATTTAACTATCTTTGGATTGAAAGGTGTTTATTGTTTTGGTCTATCTTAAATGTGTCACACTACGGTGTTTATAGACTAAATTGCTCAAGATGGCTTCCAAAATGGCAACCAAATTTGTAAAAAGTTAAAAGTTAACATATCCCGAACATTATTCTCTGCGTTATCCGAAAAAAGTGGCAAATTGTGACTCACTTGGTTATTGTACGTGTTAGTTACAATGTAATTAACTGACAACTACGTTCTATTATGTTTGTCCCAGTTCCGTATGGGGCATGACAAATTCATTTTAAAGTTGCAGTATGGAATTTTGCGGAGAACCATATTATTGAAAGGAAATGGGCAGAACTTTGAGACTAAACTGAGATGAACCATGATATGTGGGTATTCTGGCCCATTATGATAAAAATTTATCAACTGGATACAGGGTGGAAGCCAAGATGGTAGCCAGGGAGTTATGACCATAGATGCGGATAATAGGTATACAGGGAGTTATTGTATGGTCATGAATGGTGTGTGGGTATATAGGGAGTGCCCTGTTGGTAACAGTGGGGCGTATATTTATATATGTTGTGGATGTGTTATCATTGGTGGTGTATGGGGACTAGATTTATTATCATGGATGGCGTGTATGAGTATGGCAAGTATGGAACTTATGAGTGGTCGTATGTGCGGATATTGGTATATCTGGAAGGGCTCATCATTGGTGATGTGCATATGTAAACCTGGATTTACTCCATGGCCATTGGTATGGCGAATAGGTATACATGTAGTGGCTGTATGGTCCATGTGAGGTGAATATGTATATATTGAGTGACTGTATGATCGTGAATGTAGTGAATATGTATACATAGAGTGACTATATGGTCGGGTGTAGGTGTTCATGCATGGTGACTCGTGGCTGTATCGTCATTTGTGGTATGTACGGGTATAACCAAGTATGGCTGTATGATCAGGTGTACTAGTACATGTACGTGTATAAAGTGGGTGACTATGTTGTCATTTGTGTGGTGTTTATGTACATATGGAGTGACTGTGGTAATGGATGGGTTGTACATGTGTACCTTGAGTGGCTATCGCTTTCCACAATAACTCAAGGATATGTTAATCAATAGAGAGGTCATGTCATATCGTGGAAAGCGATAGCCACCCATTAACACACAGTCATTACATATATACATAAACACCACATACATAACAATATAGTTACCCACTGTATACATGTACACCTGACCCATGACCACGGATGACCATACAGCCACGCGTCACAATGCAGGCACACCGGGTATACTCCTAAACATGACCCATAACCATATAGTCACTCCATGTATACCCATTCATCTCACCATTTGCCATAAGATCATCCCCTGTATACCTATTCTCCAAACGCATGGTCAAATGGACAATCAATATACATCAACACCACAACAATGACCATAAAGTCAATCCGGTATACATATGCACATCACCAATGGCCATATAGCCACTCGCTTCATACACATACCCTCACCCATGTTATAGTCTGGTCGGAAAAGCTACATTTGTGGAATACTAGAACCCTAGAGGCATTTTTGGGGAAAAGCATGAAACTAAGTTTTCTAGCATAATTCAAGTATGCTGAATCCAATGAGGGTGCCTGTCGCTGCCTGTGACCCATATTTCACCCATAAAATCAACTTAAAGTCACATACTGTTTTTATTGCCTCGAAAATACAGTAAGTCAATATCGAGACATATATCACATGTCGAGTTATCTGTGACTAAAATATACTCCCAGCACTAATGCAGGGCGCCTGGGTGTGAACCGCACTGGCTTTATACCATACGGTGACTCCAGCATACAACCAGTAATTAATTAGCTCTCCATATTCCTTTCATATCTCAGCCTGTGGGAGCATGGGCAGGGCACCCTGGCAAATTAATCACCGTTTATTATTCGATGTATAAAATGTTAAATTGTATTGTTATTTTTAAAGGAAAAACAGAATTGCAATTAGCCAATAAAACGATAAAAACAATTATGACGCAGCAAAACAAAGTTATCAAACGATTATATTTTTTAGAAAATCAGCAAAATATAATTGAATTAGTTTCCAAAACGACAATTTAACGCATTAGTTCGTTCAATGCAAACGGAACCCAAAACCATGTATTTCCTATAAACAATGCGAAAACGATCGTGCATGAACATGTTTTTATCGCTAATTGTATGAATTAAGTTCTTTCTAATTTCGGGTGTAGATTATATTTTTATTTATACACATGCACATGGGTAATTTCCGTATTTATCAACGGCTTCGAGCCATTGAAGTCTCAAACCACAACCGCGGATTTCAATTATACACTTGGTACATTTCGTTTTTGTCAAAAGCTGAAGTTTAATGAAATAAAAAAAATGCGATATATAGTATCAGCTTATTTTTCGATGTGTCACATGATTACGTAACTTACCCACATGCCAGACAGCAGACTGCGGCGACATAACCTTTGATCTACCGCCGACGGACTGGGCCTGGTAAAGCTATTTTTAACATGGCGTAAGGTAATTAGCCTGTCACACGGACTTCTTTTTTAATGGAGCGAGAACGAAATGCTGGGTGTGGGTGCGGACAGACTTATTATACCAAAGGCTCGCGCGGCTGCCCAGAATGCTTCACTTCGAAACCGCTATATCGTGAAATATTTAGTCAACCTATATGAATATCTTTATTGGATATTATAGAGCTATATTCTCCCGACATATCGCCGTTTTCCAATCGAAAATATATCCACGGGAACTTTGATTTATTTTCAATTTACCAGACCTGGGTGTGGGTGCGGTTCGGATATTCACAGTCATCGGCAAACTATTTAATACTTATACACAAGGCTCGCGTGGCTGTCAGAACGTTTCACTTTGAAACCGTTATATCTTGAAATATTAAGTCACAGCATATGATTCTATTTATTGGATATTATAGAGCAATATTCTCCCGACATATAGCCGTTTTCCAATCGAAAATATATGCACGGGAACTTTGATTTATTTTCAATTTACCGGACCTGGGTGTGGGTGCGGTTCGGATATTCACAGTCATCGGCAAACTATTTAATACTTCTTATACACAAGGCTCGCGTGGCTGTCAGAACGTTTCACTTTGAAACCGTTATATCTTGAAATATTAAGTCACAGCATATGATTCTATTTATTGGATATTATAGAGCTATATTCTCCCGACATATAGCCGTTTTCGAATCGAACATATATCCACGGGAACTTTGATTTATTATCAATTTACCAGACCTGGGTGTGGGTGCGGTTCGGATATTCACAGTCATCGGCAAACTATTTATAATACTTCTTATACACAATGCTCGCGTGGCTGTCAGAACGTTTCACTTTGAAACCGTTTATCTTGAAATATTAAGTCACAGCATATGATTCTATTTATTGGATATTATAGAGCTATATTCTCCCGACATATAGCCGTTTTCGAATCCAATTATATATCCACGGGAACTTTGATTTATTTTCAATTTACCAGACCTGGGTGTGGGTGCGGTTCGGATATTCACAGTCATCGGCAAACTATTTAATACTTATACACAAGGCTCGCGTGGCTGTCAGAACGTTTCACTTTGAAACCGTTATATCTTGAAATATTAAGTCACAGCATATGATTCTATTTATTGGATATTGTAGAGCTATATTCTCCCGACATATAGCCGTTTTACAATCGAAAATATATCCACGGGAACTTTGATTTATTTTCAATTTACCAGACCTGGGTGTGGGTGCGGTTCGGATATTCACAGTCATCGGCAAACTATTTAATACTTCTTATACACAAGGCTCGCGTGGCTGTCAGAACGTTTCACTTTGAAACCGTTATATCTTGAAATATTAAGTCACAGCATATGATTCTATTTATTGGATATTATAGAGCTATATTCTCCCGACATATAGCCGTTTTCCAATCGAAAATATATCCACGGGAACTTTGATTTATTATCAATTTACCAGACCTGGGTGTGGGTGCGGTTCGGATATTCACAGTCATCGGCAAACTATTTAATACTTCTTATACTGGCACGGTATATTTGTTTGGTTCCTATTTTGTCGGTTCATAGATGCCGACCAAAATATTATAGCTGAGTTTAGGCGGAGAAAACTCAGAAAATTTTCGGAAGATTAGTTGGCTACCAGTTACCATACCTAAAAAGAGTGTCTTGCTACCTGTCTTCCTTTTTAAATGTAAGTTAGGTTTTAAAAAATTTCGTTTATTTATCATTTCAGATTCAGGTTTTTAAAAAAATCATAAAAATTAAATTAAATTTTTTTTAAAGTTAAACTTTGAATTAAAATTTAAAATTATAAACTTGCAATGAAAAAGACAGTTTTATGGTGTATATTAGGCTGGACTGAGGATCTAAAAATGTAAAAAAAAAGAAAGAATTTAATTAAATTTTAAAATTAAAAAAATGAAATTTGAAACGTGATATACATTGCTTATGAAGACATATCTAAGCAGCTGACTGCAAATTAATTAGTATAACAAGCCTTAAAGGGTAAACATACGAGCTGTGTTGTCACTGTGATTACCGGCACCGGCCGTCAGCGTTAGTTAATTAGACAGCGCTGTCTAATTAACTAACGCTAGCGGCCGGTATGCAATAACCCAGTGCGGTTCAGATGGCTCTGGATTTAGTCACAGCTAACTCGACATGACATTTCTGTCATAACTATCTCATCATCTGCTATACATATATGGACAAGTATGTTATTTAATAAATAAACGCTCTTCATGAAATCACACCCGGTTGAAAGTTCTGTGAATCAGGATTAAGTTGAAAATATGTCGTTTTTTCACAAATATCTTCTAGACCAGTTCATGCTGTTTGGAACTGCTTGAGTATTGTGACTTTATATTGTGTTTTGTATATTAACTGATCATTGGAGCAATTAAATATGCAATTATTGGAACACGGTATAAAATTTCACCAAAAAATCACAATTGGGATTTTAGTCATATTTCAACAAGAAATGAACAGAAATTTGTAATGTACATGTAAGTGAGGCATATCATTACCTATGAATATTCCAACTCATTGGAACCAAAACTCTTACTTTGGCTCAAAATGGCCGCCAAAATATTGAAAATGGAACACTAACATATCTGATGCACCATGGTTAATTGTTACTATTGTTACCACTGACATCACCAAAAATATTGGACTTTTCTCTCAAAAACGGCAAAAATTAACTTTTCAGGTATAGACCATTTTTTTCAAGTAAAATGCAACTATCATTGGTAAAATGTAACTGTCTCTGGATTCAAATGTGTTTATTGTTTTAGTCTATCTTAAATGTGTCACACTACGGTATCTATAGACCAAATTGCTCAAGATGGCTTCCAAAATGGCAACCAAATTTGTAAAAAGTTAACATAGTTGAGGTGAATAGGTATATAGGGAGTTATTGTATGTCACGAATGATGTGAATAGGTATACAAGGAGTGACTATATGGTTATGTGTGGGTCGTCCATTGTAAGATGTATAGGTGTACAGGGAGAGGTCATGGTCATGTCTGAGGTGAATCGGTATGAATGTAGTGACTGTATGTTGTATTGTTGTGTAGATCCAGTACGGGTGCACCCGATGTGCCTGTATGGACATTGATGTGGTGTATGAATATAGTTACATGGTCATCTATGTGTTGATTATGTATATATGGAGTGACTGTAAGGTCATGGGTGGGATGTACATGTGTTGTCTGTATGATCATGGATGGGGTGTGTGGATACATAGGGAGTTATTTTATTGTTACGGGTAATGTGTATAGGTATACATGGAATGACTGTACGGTCATGATTGAAGTGTATATGCATACCTGGAGTAAGCTGGTGGACATTATCGAGCGTGTGGGTATATAGGGAGTGTCCTTGTGGTATATATTTATATATCTCGTGGATGTATTATCATTGGTGGGTGTATATGGATTAGCTGTATGATCATGGATGGCGTTTATGATTATACAGTGAGTTGCTGAATTGTCATGTGTGATGTGTATATGCAAGTATGGAAGGTATGAGTGGTCGTGTGTGCAGGTTTTTTGTATATCAGGAAGGGCTGAATGGCCGTTGGTGAGGTGTATATGTATACATGGAGTGACTCTATGGTCTAGGGTGGGCTGCATATGTATATATCGAGTGGTTATATGACTATGTATGTCGAATATGTATACATGTAGTGACTGTATGGTCATAAATGTAATGAATATCTATACAGGGAGTGACTAAATGGTCATGTGTCAGGTGTATGAGTATACCTGGTGTTCCTGCTTGGTGACTCGTGGCGGTATGGCCATGTTTAGGTTATACGGGTATACACACGTGTTGGTATATGGTCATGGGCGAGGGGTATGTGTATATAGCGAGTGGCTATATGGCCATGGGTGATGTGCATATGCATACATGGAGTGATTTTTTGACATAGCTGGGGTGTATTAGTATATCTTGTGTCGCTATTCGGCTATGGTGCGACACATAGGGATACATGGAGTGACATGGCCAATGGTGAGGTCAATGTGTATACAAGGATTGACCATGATCATGTATGAATGTTTTGAATAGGTACACACGGGGTGACTATATGGACATATGTCAGGTGAAGGAGTATACCAGGTGACATGGGTGAGGGTATGTGTATGAAGCGAGTGGCTATATGGCCATTGGTGAGGTGCATATGTATACCTGGAGTGACTCTATGGTCATTGGTGTGGTGTTGATGTATATATTGAATGTCTATTTGACCATATGTGTGGAGAATAGGTATACAGGGGATTACCGTATGGCCAATCGTGAGGTGAATGCATGGGTATACACGGAGTGACTATATGGTTATGGGTCATGTTTAGGAGTATACCCGGTGGGCCTCCATTGTGACTCATGGATGTATGGTCATCCGTGGCAATGGGTCAGGTGTACGTATAAACATTGGGTCACTATATTGTTGTGTCTGTGGTGTTTATGTATATATGGAATGACTATGTGATAATGGGTGGCTAACGCTTTTCACGTTTAACGTTTCCCCCCATGTACATAAACACCATCAAGATGGAGAACTCTCTGACATGACCTCTCTATTGATTAATATATCCTTGAGCTATTGTGGAAAGCGATAGCCAGCCAAGGTACACATGTACAACCCACCCATTACCTCAGTCACTCCATATGTACATAAACACCACACAAATGACAATATAGTCACCCACTTTATACACGTACACCTGACCATACAGCCATAATTGGTTATACCCGTACATACCACAAATGACGATACAGCCACGATTCACCATGCATGAACACCAGGTGTACTCCTACACCTGGCACATGACCATATAGTCACTATATGTATACATATGCACCACATTCACTCAGTGCATACATATTCATCTCACTATGGACCATACAGCCACTACATGTATCCCTATTCGCCATACCCATGACCATAGGGTCAATCCAGGTATACATATACACCTCACCAATGGTGAGCCCTTCCAGATATACGAATACCCACACACACACGACCACTTATACCTTCCGTACTTGCATATACACCTCACACATGACAATTCAGCAACTCACTATATACTGTATTCATACACGCCACTCCAATGATCAGTTAATATACAAAACACAAAATAAAGTCATATTACTCAACCAGTTCCAAACAATATGAACTGATCTAGAAGATATTTGTGAAAAAAACGTCATATTTTCAACTTCCGGTGGCCATTTTGGCGGCCATCTTGGAGGGTGAGTTTCAATTTTGCGCCAAAAAAGTGTCATTATGTCTTAGCTTCACGAAAATATATACATTTGTATACATTTTACAAGATTTTCCCGCTATAATTTGCATAAAACTGACCTAGGGTCTGATCTGAAAAATGGCGGCCAGGATGGACGCCATCTTGTCTGAAGTCTACACGGCCACTTTTTTTTCTTATTAACATTGCTTAAAAGTTGAAGGACATAATAAGGAACAAAATGAGTGGGGTGAAGTTAAGTCCCATGGGGCGGGTGCAAGGGTACCCCTATTGGCTCCCGGACTGAGAATTATTACGAGAATCTTCGATAAATATACAAAACAGCAATGTCTTACCGTAGGTACCTGATTAATATGATGTTAATGTTTCAGAATTATTACTGTGATGATAGTATCATGATACAACGCAGCTTTGAACGTTCCGCGAGGAGTATATAAGTTTGAGTATGTTCAAGGCCAGTTACGTGATTTCATATGACGCTGTACGGTGCCGTATCAACAACCCTCCAGCGAAGAAAACACGAAGATTTTAAAAGCCTTTTATTGAACCCTATGTTCATCAAATCGGGCGACAGGCAGTCTATTCGTGTTCGGCACCTTCGAATTATGGTAAAAAAGTTGGTTTGACACTTTTCCGCGGAAATGCTTCTAGAAATGTCTTTTCTGATAATTACGACTAGACTATTACCTGGTATACTCATTCACCTGACCTATGGTCATATAGTCACCCCGTGTGTACCTATTCAAAACATTCATACACGATCATGGTCAATCCTTGTATTAATATTCACCCCAACAGTGGCCATGTCAATCCCTGTATTCCTATTTGTCACACCATAGCCGAATAGCCACTCAAGATATACTAATACACCCCAGCCATGTCAGTATAGTCACTCCATGTATGCATATGCACCTCATCCATGGCCATATAGCCACTCGCTATATACAGATATCCCTCGCCCATGACAATAAAGCAACACGTGTGTGTACTGGTATAACCTACACATGACGATACCGACACGAGTCACCAAACAGGAACACCAGGTACATGTATACTCATACGCCTGTCACCCCCTGTATAGATGTTCATTACATTTATGATCATACAGTCACTACTTGTATACCTACATGTACTCATCTCACCATTAACCATACAGTCACTACATGTATACATATTCGACACACATAGTCATATAACCACTTGATATACGTATGCAGCCCATCATAGACCATAGATTCACTCCAGGACAGTCCAGGTATACATGTAACGCTCATTAATGGCCATTCAGCCCTTCCAGATATACAAAAAACCTGCACATACGACCACTCAAACAATCCATACTTGCATATACACCTCACACATGACAATTCAGCAATTCACTGTATAATCATACACGCCATCCATGATAATACAGCTAAGACCTATACACCCACCAATGATAATACATCCACGATATATATAAATATACATCCCACCCGTTACCACAAGGATACTCCCTATGTACCCACACGCTAGATAATGTCCACCAGCTTACTCCAGGTATTCATATTCAATCATGACCGTACAGTCATTCCATGTATACCTATACACATTACCCGTAACCATAAAATCACTACCTACTTATCCACACACCCCATCAATGATCATACAGACAACACATGTACATCCCACCCATGACCTTACAGTCACTCCATATATACATAATCAACACATAGATGACCATGTAGCTATATCCATACACCACACCAATGACCATACAGGTACAACGGATGCACCCGTACTGGATATACACAATCATACACCATACAGTCACTCCATGTATACTGATTCACCTCACACCTGACTATGACCTCTCCCTGTATACCTAGATGCATCTTACCATGGACAACCCACACATAACCATATAGTCACTCATTGTATGCCTACTCACATCACTCATGACATACAATCACTCCATGTATACCTATTCACCTCACATATGATCACAGAGTAACTCCCTGGCTACGATCTTGGCATCCACACTGTATCATGTAGACATTGTTTTTATCATAATGGACCAGAATAGCCAAAGATTATGGTCCATCTCAGTTCTGTCTCAAAGTTCTGCCCATTTCCTTTCAATAAATATGGCCAAAATCACAAAAGAGGTTCTCGGCAAATTACATACTTTAAAATGAATTTGTCATGCCCCATACGGAACTGGGACAACTGGGAATAGAACATGTAGTTGTCAGTTAATTAACTAACACGTATAATAACCACAATTTGCTATCTTTTCGGATAATGCAGAGAATGTTCGGGATATATGTAAAAAATTACCATTTTACAAATTTGGTTGCCATTTTGGAAGCCATCTTGAGCTTTGAGAAATTTGGTCTATAAACACCGTAGTGTGACACATTTAAGATAGACCAAAACAATAAACACCTTTCAATCCAAAGATAGTTATATTTTACCTGAAAAAATGGTTCAAACCTGAAAACTGAATTTTTGCCAATATTTATGTCAAGTTTTTTTTAGAGAAAAGTCCAATATTTTTGACGATGTCAGTGGTGAAAATAGAACAATTAACCATGGTGCATCAGACATGTTAGCATTCAATGTATTGAACGCAGAATGGCCAATTTTATACATCAACACAACTTGTAAGCGATTGCAGGACACGCTGGTGTAATATTTACCATTTTCCATATTTTGGCGGCCATATTGGCAGCCATTTTGAGCCAAAGTAAGAATTTTGGTTCCAGTGATTTGGAATATGCATAGGTAATGATATGCCTCACTCACATTACAAAGTTCTGTTCATTTCTTGTTGAAATATGACTAGAATCCCAATTGTGATTTTTTTTGGTGAAATTTTATACCGCATTCTGTGCAATCAATTTTTTGAGGGATCGGAAGGGGTTAGGACCCCAATAATTGCATATTTAATTGCTCCAATGATCAGTTAATATAAAAATCACAAAATAAAGTTGCATTACTCAACCAGTTCCAAACAGCATGAATTGATCTAGAAGATCTTTGTGAAAAAATGTCATATTTTCAACTTCCGCAGCCATTTTGGCAGCCATCTTGGATGGTGAGTTTCAATTTTGGCCCAAAAAAGTGTCATTATGTCTTAGCTTCACGAAAATATATACATTTGTGTACATTTTACTAGATTTTCCCGCTATAATTTTCATAAAACTTGCTCACTTATAGTTCTAGAAAATGGATCGGGTTGTGGGGGTGGGGGGGGGGGGGGGGGGGGGGTAACAAGTCTCGTTCTTATCAGAAAACGACATGAATAGATATTTCTTAAGTTGATCGTATCGATTTAGGGATGTATTGGTTGTAATAGTGCAACGTACAGGGGATGTACGCACATACACACACGTTGGACAAATGCAATCATGTAAATAAAAGTGATTTTTTACGTTTTGAGGGGTGACCCGATGACCCCCTTCTTATCTTAAAACCCCAGGAAAAGTTGCTTCTTAAGTTGTGTTTTTATAATTAGTATATATCAAAGTACTTTGAGACCAAAAAATTGGGATGTACGCGAAAGTGTAAAAAAAGTGAAAAATCACGTTTTGGGGTTCAGCATGGGACCCCCTTTCTTATCTGAAAACCCCAGGAAAATCCCTTTCTTAAGTTGTGTTTTCTTAATGAGTACACTTAGGAGTATCATCAAACCAAAATTCATCGATGTACGCGGAAGTGTAAATAGAAGTGATTTTTGGCACTTTTTGGGGTTCAGCAGCCCCTAAACCCCAGGAATGCGCAACTTAAGAAATCGGTTTTTCAGAATGTTCCATTATTGGTACCAACCTTAGGGGGTCAAACCTTTTGTACGCAAAAGTGTAAATAGAACATATGCGGGCTCCCTAACTATACTGTGTAATATAAAAGAGCTAGCATGTAATATAAGTGAGCTATAAGTGAGCTACCACGTAATACACATGTATAAGCGAGCTATAAGTGAGCTACCATGTAATCAGTCTATGTAAACATACACTCAGATTCATACTGATACTGAGTCTATTGCATTCCCATCAACTTTTCATTTCTGAACGGTAGTGGGCTTCCCCCAAATTACGTCACACGGCACTAAATATAAATCTGAAATTAGTTGTGATTGACAGGCGTAAACATGGTCACGTGCCAGTGCCGTCATGGCCGCTTCAACCCTGTGAAGCCGATTCTAAGAATCGGAATTAATAGTTGCAGGGTTTGTGACTTTTCGTTCGGCGGTTGTTTTCCTGACAATAAAGGGAAACAGCTAACTTCCGGGATCCAAAATAATATGTACAATAACTAAGACAGATCTTCTTGAAATTATAAAAAAATGTCAATTTATGTGGATCTCTTGGACACGGAACGAATTATTTTTTAGATTGGCCAGGCGATTTGTCGACCATGTTGTCAAAAAATAACACAAATCAACGGCCACGAATCAAAAATACATGAATGTCGGGACTATTTGCTAAAACAACTCCAGAACTAAAAAAAAGGTTAAATGACATAACAAAACGATCTATCAGTTCCACAGTACCGGCAGTAGTACCACCGCAGCCAAAACGAGCGAAGAGCAACACAATTCTACCACCAACCCCACCGAAACCCTCCCGACCTTACAGAGCCGTATTATTAGCTCCAACGATTGGCCAGTTGTACCCTAATTACAGTTGCCTGCAATCCAAATTCCGGTGATTCTTGATTTTAAACTTTCGACCGCTCGTCAACAATCTACTTTATTTGTCGATTTGTGAATTTCTCTTCCGGTATAACATGACGTCATGGATACTATTTTAACAACATTTAGCCACACCTTCGGAATTTCCACACCGAGAGCACGTGACATGTTACTAGTTTTTTATTGGGGCACACATTTCTTGGAGCTAAGTTTTAATTGGCGGTAATTACAAGGAATCCCGGGTTTGGGAAATGAAAACTGAACGAAAGGTCGTCAGACCCACTATTTTTTATATGTGGGTATGTAGTTTACTCCAGACTGCCATGTAATATGAGAGAGCTACAATGGGTTGTAAGATTGGCATATGTAAAGTTAGCCACTCGGCTTGAAAATATAGCTTTTTTACCTGAACATGGATTCCATTGATAGGAAAGCATATAATAAAGAGGATTGTTACCTTTCATTTAGCTGTCTCCATATCTTTAGTTGCACACCACCAGTGACTAGGAGTAATTTATTACTGCTTGATGAGTGACAAGTTAGTGTCTGGATTCGGTCAGTGTCCTCGTCATCTACCGTGAATAGGTACTCGTAATCCTTTAATCTTCTGACTGCAGAGAAGAGGCAGATTTATTAGTTATTGACATATATTACTTCTAGATGAAATCAGTGTATGTTTTTCACTTAGTTGATCTTTTCATTTAAATGTTTGTGTCATATGCTTTAGGGCTGGGCGATATTTCAATATATTGGCTATAGTCGGTTTGGAAAAGAAAAACCGTATTGAAACCGTGTGTAAAATAAAAATTCAATATATCGCAAACCGCAATTTTATCACCTCAAAAGACGGTTTCAAATTACAATCCAATACTGAGTTGAATACTTTAGCGGACCACTGATTGAAAGCAGCCTTTATCGGTCGCTCCCAATTTAAGTCTCCATTGTCTTTTATTGTAACCAATGACGCAACGGTTGTATTTTGGGCTAAAGTAGAGCGATGGAGTATCTTCTTCCGAATCCAACCTGGTAGAGGTGTAAAGTCACGAGCGATACTTTGTCCAAACTTTCTAACTCATGACTAGGCGGTATTTGTCGTTCAATTATATCTTAAAACTTGACGCAGGAAAGGAACATGTCTCAACTCTCAATCCTAGAGTTGACATGTTAGTGTTTCTTGTCAAGAATTTGACAAATAAACACACAAACTGCAATATTGTTAAATGATAAATTATGATTATCTTTCCCGTGTTCAAAAGTTAATTAAAAATGTTCCGTAATTCATAGTGTATGATAAACTGCAGACAACCCAGAATCTACCATCTTAGCCCAATTCTACTAGGTCCTCTATCAACCTATGAGCACGTGCTTAGCTATGACGTAACGGGAATGTGCATCGCGTGCCGATTTGTAAACAATGGAGTAATCAGGATAACTTGAGCCTGTAATTCAATCAATGTTGTTGCGTATTCCAGAAGGCAGGAACTTTATAGAATGGGCACATGCCATTCTGAGAATAGTTTATCATTTACTGCCTGGTGATAGTGTTTACAATTTTACATCCCTCATAACGAAAACCCTGAGTGTTATATCTCGCGTTTGAAATTTGATTTTACGTGGTATTTTTCAATAGTAAAATAATATTCAATAAAACCGTAAATCGCGGTGTTATTTTGGAAAAATCGCGGTTTTTAAAAAGTCAATACCGCCCAACCCTAATATGCTTCAGTTTCTCCATAGTGTTACAATAGTCAAACACACTAACAAATTTGTTCATAAACCAATAACGGAAGCAGAAATTTGGTCATCATATTCCAATAATGACTGATGTCTCAGCAATATAAGCAGACGACAGACATATAATACAAGTGCAGAATGATTCCTATTCATTTGTGGGAAATGTTCAGATAATAAGTTCAACAACAGTCATTGAACATAATAGTTTAGTTTCATATTTTATTGAACATCCCAGATATACATTTCAAACAAATGTTCCATAACAAAAATATAGCATGAACGAATGGGGATTGGAGCATGCCCACTTATTAAATATGTTCCTAACCCAATAACAGGCTACGGATGCAGAAATTGGATCATCATATTCCAATAATAACTTATGTCTCAGCGATCACTGGAAATTGATCATGTCTGGCAGAGTGCCAAGTAGAATTTGTCATTGGGCTAACTGGAATTATGAATGGCTAAATTGTGAGACTTCGTCTGAGATCAATAACTAATGATGGTATTAATGATAAAAAACATTGAGTTCTTGATTTATTTAATTATGTAATCATAAGTAATAAACACCTAAGGCTGTTTGTTGAGAATCGAGTAACTACTTTAGGCAGGTAAATATGGTGACGCAAGCCGACCGTGTGGGACAGCGTCACTAAATTCACAATCTGAGGACCTCATTCTGCAAATGCAGACACACTATTAGTCGGTAGGGCTGGACGATATTAACGAAAATAAAAACCGCGATTATTTTAAATTAAAACCGCGGTTAACGATATAATCGCGGTTTTTTAAAACATCAGACACTAGTAACTTAAAACAGTTTCTCACTGTTCGCTAGAATCACATCATTGTCATTAATTTTGACAAGTTGACGTCAATAATAACATACACAACCAATCAACCAGTGACAACCTCATGCTCGATCGATATTCGGAATGAAAAGTAAATTCACCGGTTAAATTCCGCTATTCGGACAATTTCGTTCCAGTGACTTGACAAATTCTGGTATATACCAATAATTAATAAAACCATTATCTAGTCTATGCCAAAACTAAAAGTGTTCTATACCATAGTATCCTTTTCTAACTCGGTATATTCAACCATGTTGAGTAAATACATGTTGTTCCCGATGACACTTGCGTCACTTGACAAATGGAAATGTGGTTTACCGTCTAGACAAATTTTAGCGAAGTCCACACACACGTAGTACATAACTTTTGGAATTCTGCCAAGCAAGGACACCATGTATTTTTGGGCGGGTTTGAAGCCGTAATTCTATCATTTTGGTTTTAACCAATCGCCGTGAGTGGTTTCTTCTAGACGAGCAGGGGGCGGTATCTTCGCTCGTTTACTATTTTGATTGACGGTGCATGTGCATCATTGTACTGAAGGAAGAGGCGTGGCAAAACTGACATTCATTTTGATCTATCACCTGATCAGTCGTCAATTCATTTGGTGAATTCTCTTGTAATAAAAAGTACGCAGGGAAGTCGGAGGGTTTGTGTAATATTGTGAGCGAAAGGGGGACGTATTCTGGGTTTTCATATTCCCCCTAATTTCGGTAGTCGTCCTAAACGTTGTTTACTATGATTATTGAATATTGAAAAAGTCAGGACACAGGGATTTAGTTGAAATTTAAAACTTAAATAACTCGATTTAGGCTTGAGTTAAACTATTTGTTTGTATAGGCTTATGATGGTCTGGCACCCTCTAATTGCCGACGATATTACGATTATTTTAGTTTAGACGATATTACTGACGATATTGAAATATTAACCGGGTATTGACGATTAATCGGGAAACCGCCCAGCACTATTAGTCGGCTTGTATTATATAGGCTGGTCTGGTGTATAATATCTCACCATTGATTGTGGACATTCCATTATCCATATCATAGCTGCTACTAAGCAGGAAATCTCCACTTATACCAACAGCATCAGTACATCCAAAATCCTGAGTGTGGTTTGCCAGCTTTTGAACCTGACCTGAGAAATTTTCAAATAAAACAATAGGTTGTTGTCATGGGTGAATTAACAGAGAGTTGCATCTGACGTAATATACAACATATAGTTTTGTCCCCACATCTGGTTGTAATGAGCAATGCGATATGCTACAACACCCCATCACTCTTGGCAGCGGGGTATAAGATAACGTGCACAAAACATCAGGGGTATATGAGCATGTGATACATCGGGGTATATGAATGACCCTTTAACTGGCAGTTTCCACCCACCAATCGTGATGTTGCTTTAACACGGCGAGTTTGATGTCACCTGACGCAGGATCCATAGGTCAGCTACTGAATTATTCTTATTTGTGTGAATTAATCTGGGAACCTATGAAAAGCGCACTTAAAACAAAATCTATATATGGGGTGCATGGAGATTTAATACCTGGATGTCTCTTTTTTAACACCTCGGCTCCGCCACTGGGTTCAAAATCGACATCTCGGTATTAAATCTCCATGTACCGATGATCTTGCTGAAGATAACTAATAATATTGTTGTTTGCCAGGCTCCATAACATGGAATAGCTTAGCTGAGTAGTATTTTCTGATAAAAACATTCACACCAACCAATTGATTATATGTCCCCAGTATATACTATAGCTGTAGCCTGACAACAAAATGGATGACAGTATATGCACCCAAACAACAGCATTAGGCCAGATACACAAAATAGATGGTTTCTCATGGAAAGCCTCGTCCCCAGAACACCTGCTCCTCTTCAGATTATATTATTGATTGGTAATGATAAATAACTATACCATATGATGCATGCATACAAAGATGACACATGTGTACATTTAAAAGAGCAATATCCATATATAACTGTAACTGAGTGAAAATGAAAGTGTCAATGACACTGTAGCTCAACTTTGGGAAGAAGTTAAATTGATGGCCGCTGGCAGCCATGTTTTTTGTCCGAATGATCCCCAAAATGACTTGTTCCCATCTACATTCCAATTTAAACAGCCATGACAAATTTCATGATGATCAGACTAAAGGTACGACCTGTAGCCCGTGCTAAAGGATTTAGTCATACAAAGAGTAAAATCCAAGATGGCTGCTGGCGGCCATGTTTTTTGACCGAATAACCTCAAAATGACTCGTTCCCATCTACATGTCATTGTAAACATCAATGACACATTTTATGATGATCCGACCAAAAGTACGACCTGTAGGCCATGCCAAAGAATTTAGTCATGCAAAGAGTAAATCTGCCGGCAGCCATGTTTTTTGGCCGAATGACCCCAAAATTACTCGTTCCCATCTACATGTCAATGTTAACATCCATGACAAATTTCATGATGATCAGACCAAAGGTACGAGATGTAGCCCGTGCTAATGGATTGTTTGTTTCAGTGGGGTAGATAGGGGTTGGTAGGGATTAGCTATGTACGGTCAGGCAATAATGTATTTGGGATTTTGACAATGCCCAGAATTAATTTATGATGACATCCTCGGCATGCATGGTTGTCCATATATGATGTCTGTCCAGTGTCGGACAGGTCCAGGGATTTTTCCACCTGTTGGGAAGATGGAAATCGCAATTAGGCGAGATTTTTCTCCAATTCTGACCCACATAATTCCCAATTCACATATTACTACTCCTAGAAACAAAGAAACTAATTTAGTTTGCAGATAACATATAGGAATCCCCTCCATGTATTAGAGATTTTTAAGCCAATGAAGGCCCCCACACCCCACTTATTGAACATCGTGAATTGATACAAGCTACGTTACGATAGCAAAAGTACAGACCACGAGTTATCATCCAGCAAACCTCGTGTGGCTTCGTAATGGAATGCATGACTGTGTTGACCCAAGTACATTTGGGAAAGAAGAGTTATACCTCCTGAGTCATTCATTACATTGTCATGTTTATATCTGAATGACTGGAGTAGAGGGGGCTTCAAAGTGTCTCATACATGGAGGGGAAGTAGTATATTTTGTCCACAATTTACCACAATGTTTATCAGTATCTGTTTTCAGAATTGGTATGTGAATTGGGAATTTCGGGGGCCAGGATTGGAGAAAAACTTGGCTATTTATGATTGGGAACTGGGCCCGTCATCGCCCTTTGGTCAGAAAAATCCCTGAGGTTGGTATGTTTACCGGCAAAATTGTGGCACTAAACAACGTAAAAAAACCTTGGAAAATCTAGAAATATACTGGTAGTTGAGAAATAATGTACTCGACCATATCGCGAAACTGCAGTATTTTATGTCATGATACGATACACGTATTGCCGAGTAAGATATCGTGATTGACTGGTTGTATCTCCCATCTCTACTGAGAACATTTTCTACTCTTTTATAGGGACCTATATTCCCGACGTTATTAATCTTGTAAAAGCAGTATCTACCTTTGTTATCAACAATGTGACTTCAGTGGGGTCAGTAATGATAAACAATATTAATTAATTAATGAATCATGTTTTGATACAAAAACTATGTGCAACTAGTGTTTAAAATGATAAATGTGACCCGCCATATCAAATCCAGTCGGAAGTCAGGATTTTTTTACCCTGTGCCAATGCATTCTCTTATATATGCGAGTCGACCATAGGTCGCCTCGCATATATAAGAGAATGCATTGGCCTAACAATTGTTTATCATGTTTTTTATATAAATGTTTCTTACAATTTTTAGGACATAAAATAAAAAACATCCATTACCCTGCGGGGAGCCCCACACATATATAGAAGCATATAGAAGAGTGTCGTCTGCTCATGTTTGTCTGGGGCTCTGTATGGGTGAAATTATAAAATTGTTAAAGAATACAAGAATTTTTTTTTTAAATTGTAAAACATTGTTAGGCCAATGCATTCTCTTATATATGTGAGGCGACCTATGGTCGACTCGCATATATAAGAGAATGCATTGGCACAGGGTAAAAAAAATCCCGACTTCCGACTGGATTTGATATGGCGGGTCACAAATGGGTAACAAAAACAGCAAAACACCTTTGTAGAAAAGCAAGGTTTTCATTCCATGACCATGCCCCTGAGTCAGCATCAGAAATGCTGAGATTGGCGATTAATGTACACAAATGGACCATATAAGTAATTGAGTAATAGTATTCCAACAAAATTCACATGAAAATGGAATTTAAAAGACTTTTCAAAAATGTTAAAACTGCCAAGCTTGTCTTTCTTTTTCTTCTTGGTGCCATGCTTGGCAATTATCACAATGACAATATCCCATAATTTCACTGACAGTAATACTCATTCAATTGCGGGACCCCTCCGGAATTTAATCAACCATTTGCTGTTGCCAGTCTCCGGCGCTCTATATATTTTTAGGGATAACATAACAAAACACATGTGGGTTTAAACAAATATATTTTGCACCATGGGTTAAGTGATGTTTAATCAACTATTTTTTGTGTTTTGTGTTGAAAGGATTAAGGATTAGAGGCCTCGTTATGAAAAAGTCAGCAAAACAAATAACACTGACCATGCAAAGTAAATTTTCTATTTCTCAGGCCAAACAAGCCTTGAAATAGTGTTTGTCATTTGCAGAATGAGGTCCACAGATGTTGAATTTAATGAAGCTACACCCGCACAGCGGGCTTGCACCAGTAAATTCACCCTCTGGGGACATCATCTGCCTAGGTCTCATCTTCTGGGAAGTATCTCCAGTCTCAAATTAACATTGTTTTTAGTTATTTTTTCCCTTCAGTTCAGTTTCTATATCAACTAATTTTCAGAAGATAAAATGCATAATACGAGGTGACCAATGGGTGAACATCATCAACTTTAACTGGGGAAATTCATCAATCTGATGCTATGTCTCCCATAGCAGTTGAGGCTTCAGCTGAATGAGGTTCCCAGAGGATGAATTTGCCATGCTAGCCTGCCATGCGGGATAGCGTCACTAAATTCACCCTCCGGGAAACTCATTGTGAAAATGACAAGACACTATTTCAAGGCTTGAGGAAAAACAATTTTGAAAAGCGATTTTATATCTTACTCTTTATTTCTGGGGTGCAGACTAATGAAGCATTCCACCTCCACATCAGCTAGCTCCGGGTCTAATATAAGTTACCCATGGCCAATATTTCCCGATCTTAAGTCCGTAAAAAGTTTTTTTTAAGCTTCTGTGTATTTTAATTTGATCAAATTCACACAATCAAGTATCATTTGACACACGTTTGACTAAAACTGCAGTAACCTTTCTTTTTAACACATGTTTGAATTAGACCAAATAAATAAAAATACTGTGTTCTCAGGCAGCTCCCCCATGACCCAGAGAGAGCCTCATAAAAACAATTTAGTTGCAAATTAATCAAAAAGTTCAAAGCTCAATCACCAATTTGTCCACAATTAGAAATTAAAATATGTTTCTGTTGAAGTTTTAATGGGTATAATGCATTGGAGGATACATTACTTGGAAATTAGGAGCATTTTATTCCATAAAATTATCCATATATGCTTTACTTTCCCGAATTCTTGGAAAAAATTTAAATAAAAAGCCTCGCTCCCTCATCCAATTTTCTCTCTATAATTGCTCAGAACACAGGTGAATGGTCTTACAATAATGAATTGGAAATCTGAAACAGGAAATGGGTCTGATTGATCTCACTTCCTCGAATATTTGTATAAAAAATGGATCAAAACGATTTCTCAAACATATTAACTCTTCCTTGATGAGAGCTTCCTGAAATTTTTACGGAAATCCTGTGCCAATGTATTCTCTTATATATGCAAGGCTCCCATACAGAGCCTTGTGTAGATGAAAGAATACATTGGCCTGACAATATTTACCTTCACCTTGTAAGCCAGTGCATTCTCTTATATATGCGAGGCTCCCTGTGGGAGACTCACATAAGAGAATGCACTGGCACAGGATCTTTCATGCTGCACCAGCAAACTGGAATTTGGCTTTGAATGGCCTAAAAGGCATATAAATACCTTTCTTCCAGTCTAGGGCTTTGATGTTCACACCATCGTCTCCATAGAAAGCAATGCCCTTGTTTACCACTAATGACCTGACATATCTGGAACAAACTTTTGCTCCGTGTACAGTCTTTATATTTTCTGAGGCAAAAATACAGTGCAGACTCCTTTCTCGAAGCTCATGAACCTTGAGCATGCCATCAGCTGATCCTGTATACACAAGGCTACCCTCAACCTATAAAATGAAAGACATTTGCTAGACCACTCATCTTGAAATAGCTTGACAATATTGGTCATTTTCTGAAGAGCCCTATAAAGGTTCAAGATTCAATTGGATGCTAAAATTGCATGAGACACTAATTACATGAAAACAATGAGAGAAATATTGACTGTTTGTTCAAAATTCTTTTACAATTAATCCCCAAGGAAGAAATAACAATATTTTTTTACATATTGATTATTAGCTTAAAGATGGTCTATCTCTTGCTATAACAAGACTTATATAATTTCCTGGGTATAAAATATTAAATATGAATCAAAGACCCCTGTCCGGAAATTCTTCCATCAATAAATATTGATTTTATTTCAATTTTTCTGGTATAATATATGCAATCAATGGGGACAACTGCAAGTCCCGCAGAAACATTTGGCATGTATGGAGATCTCTATCTGAAATCAACTGAACCGCAGATGTGTTCTAAAAATAGCCAGTAAAAATCCTGTAAATTAAAAAAACTATTCCCCAATAAATGCGTGCATTAGAGTGTGCCGATGGATTCAAATTTGAAATCCAAGATGGCTGCCAGGCCAGGAGCCATGTATTTTTAATTTTTTTGAGAAAAATAGATGGCTCCCATCTAGAGGTCACCCCCTAGATCTATATGAAGTTTGGTGATGATTGGATGAGAGATGTGACCTGTAGTGTGTGCTAAACACAATTTTGATGGACGCACACACACGGATGCACGAAATAATACACTAACCCATGGCAATAGCTTAAATTTGACTTTGTCAAGTTGAGCTAAATTGAAAGATGTCAATAACTCATCTAAAACCAGTTTTGATAAAATATAATGCTCATTAATATGGTTCATCAATTCATATATATTTGGTACCATATAATTTCAGTTTTCCAGCAATATATAGCCAGAACTATAATATTAACGTTTTCATGCCAACGGTCATAAAATTGCTAAAAATAGACAAACTGAGGGCCATAACCAGGGTTGTCAAAGTACCGACGGTACCACAACTTTCGGTACCAGTTCCGTACTGATGTAAAGTACCGCAAACCGGGTCGGTATCGGTACTCATTGAGTGGAATTTTATATGGCAAATAACTTTCGTTTCGTGGGGTTCCATTATTAATTATTCGTTAACAACGAAAATAAAAATCGCAACGACATTTACGATTAAGTTGTTGTCTGCGGCGGTTTTCGGCAAGTCGCAAAGGGAGGATTTTTTAAAAGACGGAATACAGAGTGGAACGAATGTAGACATGTATGTTTGACTACTGGGTCGGCTAACATTGTTGACTTATATGGATACCCGGTACACCATTTTATTTGTGTGGTAATTAATTAGAGAACTCACTAATCGGCCATATTACTCACATGTTGTAATTTCATAAATGATGTCACCCAATGAAACCAAATTCGTTTCCAGTAAGCCTAGTTGTAGTTGGCTAGTTCGAAAATTTGAAATAGATTTAGAGAGAAAATAGTCAAATACACTCTGTGTCTGTGACATTAACTATATATCACAATAAAAGTTAAAACAAGGGAAAATAAAACTCAATAGATGTCACTCAAGAATCATTACATCATAATACTCTGGTAACTCTGCCCTGGTTGCCCATGCCTCCATGTCACGACTCACAAGTCACAAATATCCTGTCTTTCGAGTTCTACAGTGTCAACATCCATGTCATCATATATTTCCACCGATGGTAATTTGGGTGTTTGGCACTTTTTCGCCTTGTGACCTTGTCGGTGTCCAACAGACTCCTCTCAAATTGATACTGCGAAATGGCACGTGCAGAATTGCATCTGGCGGCATTCCAGCCGCATCCAAGAAATACAGTTATCACAAGCGCCTACACAATGCATGCATTCTGTCAATTTAGTGACAAGTTGTCATAGTGCGGCATACTGTGCCTTTGATGTTTGAATGTGCTAACGATATCACAATGACCAATCACAGTTGTGTTTGGCGCGATGTTGTGCTGCTTAATTAACCCTTTATATTTGTTAAGATGTATATTAATAGAAATCAACAATCAGTACCGAGAACCCTCGGTACTCGACATCAGAACCGGTACCGATTTAATTCCTGATTACCGACGGTTCCGGTACCGGTACCAGTACCTATTGACAACCCTGGCCATAACTCAGGTAAAAAGGATCGGACAAATCTGGTTTTCAAACTTGTTCAAGATATTGTTGTGAAAGATCCATATATCAAATATGGATGAAATTGGTTGACATTTGTAGAGAGTTATCGTGCTAAAAACATAAAATTTCCTAAGATTTATAAAAATAGACAAACTAAGGGTCCTAACTCAGGTAAAAGAAATTGGACAAAATTGATTTTCATACTCACATAACATTTCTATATATAGAAACAAGTGGCATAACTCTGGTTGGAAAGTCGGGGCGGACCTGATTTCCTGTGTACAGCTGTTGTACATGACAATTAACTCACATAACCAAAAATTGTCAGAATCCATCACTAAACAGCTGTTATATAGGTTTGTTGCCGAACGCCTACCCGCCCACCTGCCTGATTAAAAAGAAGAAATGTTCATAAACTCTCACCAGTAGGAAATTCGCCTATGTTGGTTAGGTGGTGCAAATGTGCCTCGGAATTAACTTGAGGATACTTTAAGGTAATGTGAAACAACCCGCTGAGCTGTTCACAATGTAATAACAATGAGTCATCCCAAAATAAGTTATTTTCATAAATTTAATATCAAAATAGGCAGAAGACAGCATCATTGTTATAAACAAACTAGAGGTGTGACTACGGATACCCCCCTGTTTTTAAAATACTAAGATGTTTCACATGTCAGTAAACATTTAGTTAAAATAATAAAATAACAGTTCCCATTGCAGGTGTACAACCATAACCCTAATCTTAAACCTATTGACTGAAAAATGTAGGAATAAAAGCTTGGACAAAATTATGCATGTTGCGAAAAAATTTCTAAGTCGAAAAATATAATATTTATAAATAATATTACTTTTTCCTTAAGGGAAGCCCGAAACTGAACTATATGGATTACGTCTCCGGCCTTGTGTCAATCAGGAGGGTTAAAATTTTATTGCTGTGCCGACCCCACTCACATCCGTGTCCAGATTAGTCTCGCATGAATACACCCGCATTCTATCTATTGTCTAGTCAGTTTTTTATTTCCGACTTAATCATGAGATTTGCGAGTCGCGGGGTTGGGAATGGCACCACCATGGGAGGGATCTATGATAGTTCAGTTTCGGGCTTCCCTTAAGGAAAAAGTAATATTATTTATAAATATTATATTTTTCCGCCAAGGAGAAGCCCTCAACTGAACTATATGGATTAGAATGCAAGCCCAGGAGGAGGCACGAGCAATAAAGTTAATTAATATCCAAATTCGATGGGAATGTACTCTTCCGAAACATGATTCATGTAAATGTGATTTAGTCATGAATCAGATATGATTATGTTACGTGAAAGAGCTCCCAATTCAGATTACGACATTGCTCAAATGTGTACCGCCCGCCCCCCTTGTTTTTGGAATAAACATCCCAGGTAGTGCCATATAATTCATGCTAGCGAGACAACCGAGCAAGTACAACTTTGCTGCATCCTATTCTCTTTGTCATCTTCTTCGCTCTCTCGACAGTTCACATTATGAACTGATGTCACATGCAGCCATTGTGTAGGCCATAAGATATCAGAATGCTTATGATACACCAGGGAGCAAATTAACTGGAATCGCATCGCGATTTGCCACTGAAATGTGGATACCGGTAATAGCGAGGAATTTCTTTATACATGTATGATGTTATAAAAATGCTATCTAATCATGTCAATGTGAGATTATTTGCTAATCAGATATCGAAAGTAAATTGCTCCCTGTGATACACAAACCAGATATAAAAATGATATGCTGCAGATATCATAGCGAGGTATGAGGTTTCATTATATCATGCCACACATCTGTACTCCAGCCTCGTATAATGTAGAGAGCAGGGAACGCCATCATGATCCAAGGTATCATTGCATACCAGTATATATGGGATTAGAGAACACCACAGCGGACTTGATGAACAAGCATAGAAGCATCAGTGATCTATGATGGCGCACATAACGAGTGTCGGGTACATTTCGAAATGATCAAATGTAGCAGAATGATCAAAATTGCAAAATGACCGGTGAAGGAGTGGCCTGGAGGTATCCCGAAGGTATTACGATTCCAGGAGATTGGACCCCATCGTGTGGAGATGTGGGCCACTGCACCGTGGGGAAGAGATAGAAGGCTGGTTGGTGCAGCTCTTGGAGGCACGCAACAAGACTTCCCCACCCAGATCATTCAGCCTTTCTTTCCTACCGGTGAAGGAGTGGCCTGGAGGTATCCCTAAGGTATTACGATTCCAGGGGATTGGACCCCATCTTGTGGAGATGTGGGCCCCTGCACCATGGGGAAGAGTTAGAAGGTTGGTTGGTGCAGCACTTGGAGGCACGCAACAACAAGTCTTCCCCACCCAGATCATTCAGCCTTTCTTTCCTACCGGTGAAGGAGTGGCCTGGATGTATCCCGAAGGTATTACGATTCCAGGGGATCGACTGGACCCCATCTTGTAATGATGTGGGCCACTGCACCATGGGGAAGAGTCAGAAGGCCATTTGGCTGGTGCGCTATGTCTAGACTATGAGAGCAAGAGCGTCACGTGACAACGAGTCTACCCCACCCAGAACATCCTCCAAAGGCTATTTTTTCTCTTTCTTCTTTTTATTTCTTCTTTCTTTTTCTTTTCTTCTTTTTATAAAAGAATCCTCGTCCGACAGTGTGCCTGACGACCCACTGTCGACCCGCGATTCTTGCTCATCGTCGTCAAACCTGCCGACGCCATGCGATGCAGAGAAGCATGTCAAGATCGACGCCAACAGAATTGGCTGCATCAGGTTGGGATACCAGACTGTGGAAGAGGCCTACTCTGAAATGGTTCGACGCAAGACAAATGCTCTTGCATTTGGGATAAGTAGCTATGGCCTGTCCAAGGTCACCCCCTCAAATTCTGGGGCATCATCAAGCTGCGCCCCCAAGGCCAGAGGGAATAAGTTCTGATGAGCCATTTGATCAGAGGAAGCCCCTTCCATGGAATCCCCCAAATGCAGGTGGTCCTGACCAAACTGGAATAAATGTCGATGACATACCACTATGATCGCATGACGGCGGAGGAGCAGGCCCGGATGTATCCCGAAGGTATTACGATTCCAGGGGATCGACTGGACCCCATCTTGTAATGATGTGGGCCACTGCACCATGGGGAAGAGTCAGAAGGCCATTTGGCTGGTGCGCTATGTCTATGAGAGCATATGCGTCACGTGACAACGAGTCTTCCCCACCCAGAACAGCCGCCAAAGGCTACTCCCAGGTGCCCAATAAACAGATCTTCGTGGCAGGAATCCAGGCCGAAATCAAAATACTGATGGAAATTTCACTCTATGTGGAATAATAGTATATCGATGTGAATTTTTTCGAAATTTAATAATCGTATTGCCACTACCATTAGGCACCTGAGAGAAAGGTGCCGGAGCAATCGCCCGTGAAGATTGGTTTCCCGAATCAACCACTTGCAGCACCCGCCTACCATTGGTTCACACTGCCGTAGCAGGACCTGGGGGGCCAGAACTGGTCCTGCCCGAGGTAAAGACTGGTACGGTTGCTCAAAGGAGGTAATCATTGACTAATATGCCCTTACCCAACGATAACAAGTAATACACCCGTGAATGAGCAACCTGCACGGTGTGTGGCCATCAAATTCGAATCATGTTCGACTGCAAGACATGCTGTTAGTTATAACAAAGCAAGGTTAATATACATAACACAATACAACCTAGGTTATTGAATATAAAGTAAGGTTAATATAAAATCACGTTATACCCCTGGCCACGTGATCTTACCTGCTATGACAGGTAAGATACTGTCTTTTCTCGTATATGAGGACGATGAGTTCCGAATGCACATAGGCAAGAACTAGGCGGTTTCCGTTAGGAAAGTGCGCTTACAGCGGACGTGAAGATACGAATGCCTGTATTTTCGTCATGATTGTATCGAATCGTTTTGTCACATAATCAGTGGATATGTCGATGATATACCACTATGATCACATGACTGCGGAGGAGCAGGCCCGGATGTATCCCGAAGGTATTACTATTCCAGGGGATCGACTGGACCCCATCTTGTAATGATGTGGGCCACTGCACCATGGGGAAGAGTCAGAAGGCCATTTGGCTGGTGCGCTATGTCTATGAGAGCAAGAGCGTCACGTGACAACGAGTCTTCCCCACCCAGAACAGCCGCCATAGACGAAGAGCCATGTCATGGCCGGTTTCGGAAATATATTGGCAGTAGATGTGCGCAATATAAACGCTGCGCATGTAAGCTCGCTTTAGACATGTAACAATACAAATGCAGTCCTTTCTGCGCAATATAAATGTGTTGCATGTAACTGCGCATCATACACGAGTGAAAGCTATGTGGCAGAATATCGTTTTGATATATGTGGAAATAGAAGTTAGTGAGCCAAGTGATGGTTTCTACTGGAAAGACTATTGGCAGTGAATCTGGAGCACGTGACAATATGTATTCTTTCTATTTCGCTGTTTGCCGTTATCATTCACTGATGAAACTGCAAAGTATGTCAGTATTGGGATGAAAACTGATCACCATATGTAAGCATACTAGTAGTCAGTTCTGACAGCATACATGAGGCCCTGATACGATATGATTGTCATGTACAATGTATGGAACTATTACGGCGTGCAATACATCATTGCAAGCTCGCCCACGCCGAGGCATATTAGAGCCTACGGTAAGATGGCTTAGTGTCAGGCCACAAAGTTTTCACTTCATTGCAGTTGGTGAACAATAGTTCGTAGGAACCCAAACTGTACATACATGGATGTAAAGAATGCAACACAATATTTAGAACGTCAGACAACACATCAATTCGAAGTGTGGTTATATATGTGATAACGAATACCATCCCCCTGTTACGGAGTGTTAGTAACTATTGTACTGATGATACAATGAGTTATATGATATTTAATCGTGATAGACAAGGTAGAATTTTCGAAATACCTTGAAGTCGATGTAATGTGTTATTACATTTGTCATGTGTCTAACAAGACCACGCGCTCATACATACTGGCGGGCGTAGATTCGCAGGTATTGATCGTTAAAACAATATTACAGATCGCTCAGTCGAAAGAAATGTGAATTGTCATCTGATAGTGATAACAAGTACTATCTTTCGGATTTATTCATGTAAATTATTACAAAGGAGGATATGGCTGTCCTGTGCAACTTTCTGCGAATTAACAGAGCAGTGCCATGTATGATTTGGCAGTATACATTAGGATACAAAGCAACGGAACTTACGAAATAACCGAAGCGAGTCGACGGAAACTTATGTAAAGTGAAACACGTGTAGCACGAAATTAGGAGACATCGCATACCGTACTACATTGCGTCCTCAATTGTAAGTCATGATAGTCATCACGCCGTATGTGTGGCACAATATGCACTATGTGGTTTTGCCACAAGTAAGCTATGTGCTTCTTTAGTCATTGTCAAGATGGCCATCTTAATTCCAATTGTTGGAAGATAAAGCCGTCTTGAGGAAAACAGAAAACACGGAAACAAATTACGGATACAGTGAAACGAAAAAAGTTCCCGTTTCGGATGTGAGAAATATTAATTAACTATCGGGTACAATAAATTGCAAGTTTGTAATATCAACAATAAATATTGAGTCGATAAACTCGCAACACAGAAAGATACAACCTTGAGAAAATAGAAACGATCCTGTCCTGGCGAGGAGGAATAAAAACTGACTAGACAATAGATAGAATGCGGGTGTATTCATGCGAGACTAATCTGGACACGGATGTGAGTGGGGTCGGCACAGCAATAAAATTTTAACCCTCCTGATTGACACAAGGCCGGAGACGTAATCCATATAGTTCAGTTGAGGGCTTCTCCTTGGCGGAAAAAGGGGAATAACTCCACACAAAAAATGTCAGACAGACGTCATAATCGCAGGTGCACAGGTTCCCATGGTACTAAATATCAGTGCCAAGATTAAAAAACATTGACTGAAAAATGTAGGAATAAAAGCTCGGACAAAAGTATACATGTTGCGAAAAATTTCTAAGTCGAAAAAGGGGGATAACTCCACCAAAAAAGGTCCGACAGATGTCATAATCGCAGGTGCACAGGTTCCCATGGTGGTTGATGTCTGTGCCAAGTTTCAAGGAAATTGATCAAAAAACGACTGAGAAAAATTCCAGACAAATTTGTGTCCACGGACGGACGATACGACGGACGGACGGACAAGCTGACTCCAGTTACCCCCCCCCTAACTTCGTTGCGGGAGGGTATAATTACATGCAATGACTATTGTTGGCAGAATCATTGTCGTAATGTGAATGCCCAATAATTTGCCCGAATAAAATAATAAATATTTACATTTGTGTGTAGTTCGATGGTGGCCGATGTGGTTGAAATGTTTGATAATTTGACATGTCGTATCCCATCTGAAACAACTTCAAACTAGAGAGATATTTGCTAATGCTGTAAATGGACATGGTATGAAAATATTCATTATAGTACAACCTGTTTGAATGACTGATGACAATAATGTATATTCATAAATAAGTTCAGATTTTTATGAAACATTACCATGCAATTTATCCTCGTTTGTGTAATATGACAAACCATTTACACCTTACCTGCATCTGTGTCACAGCCTCATCATGAGCATTGACTGAACTTATATTCTTCAAAGTGGAGAAGTCCCACAACTCCAGCTTACCACCATCTGCAAGGGAGAGCCGATTATTAGGAATCCAGTTGACAAATGTTGCATGAATTGTATGAATAAGAGCCATTTTAATTTCTGGATTCCAATATGTAGCCAGAAAATGAGAAATTCAGTCAAAAAAAATGAAGAAATCGGCTGTTTTTATTTCCTGGTATTACTTGAACATCCCGACAAATAAATACAAATGGATTTCTCAGCCTGTTGTCTGCTTAGTTGATCTTAACATCCACACAAATTAAGAACAGACCAATATCTGTTATATACTTTTTTAACTGATCGGGACAGCTGATCGGGAGAGTCAATTCAGAATCTACGTGCTATTATGGATGGTGTGGAGCTGTACTTGCACATGACTAATACACCTACCTGAAGCTGTGATGAGAAGGTCCTGACTGCTGATAACCACAAGTTTGGTGATGGGATTGTAAGTGTAAATAGACTTGACCATCCGTCCTGGAATACAATATAAAAATAATAAATAAAAGAGTATTGAGAGAGGTTTTAAATGCACTTGATTTGATACGGAACATATACATAGCCTATTCAAAATAAAGGGATGTCTCGCATATATAAGAGAATGCACTGGCTTACAGGGTCAAGGTAAATATTGTTAGGCCAATGTATTCTCTTATACATGTGAGGCTCCCTATCGGAGACTCGCATATATAAGAGATTACATTGGACAGGGTATTCACAAAATTTCAGGAAGCTACAGTCATGGAAGGTTTAATCAATTATATGTGAATATTTGAAAATCTGTGCTTTTTTCAAAACTATAAAAATTTAAGGATATGCAGACAATTTAAATTTAAATTTCAGTCCTTGAAATTGGCATTTTTCTTCTACAACGTTTCTTTAGAATTGCATGAAATTCTTCATTGCCTTCAGTGGCTTTTTTTTACGGTACGTGTACATGTAATGCTTTTTGCTGTAGCTGATTTCAAGGGTAAACAATTATAGAACATTCAGAGAAAATGACAATAAACATATACATACATATAAATAAACTTGATCATCCAACCCATGACAATAGATATTAATAAAATTAAAGACATATTATGTGCTTATTTCACTACATGTACCTCAAACTGACAGTTCACTATTCAGCCACTACTTCATTTGAAGGACACAACATTTAACTAATATGAATCGTACGTGACACGTAGTGGAGCAACCACACATGCTGTGCCTCAAATTTTCCTTTTATTGGCGATATGACACTAAGAATAATGTATGTAACATCAGGCAGTGGTCCCGACAGAGACGACATGACAAGACTTGTTGTGGATTGTGCAATCTTGTCTGGATTCTGGCCCACAAATCCAAAACCTTGGCATGACGTCATCGCTGGTTTTCATTAAGCTAACCAATGAAATTGGTCTAAATGAAACTAATAGGCCTAAATCACTTGGGACTTCCTTGTAAGTTGTGAAGTAGCTAATTTAATTTTCATCGCGATGGTCCATTCCCAATTCCACGCTTTGGTAATCTCCACACAGTTGCTAACCAGAAGTCATGTGACAATTTCTCCAAAATCCATGCCCGCGTCCTTTGAAAAATCACTGATGGATATAGAAAAAAATATATGACGTCATTCACCTGCACCTAAGGAATAAACAACCACGTGTGCATGCGGCACACTGGTGTTTGCTATTATTGCTGAAAACTTGTCATTTTCTGTCCAACAATATGTCAGGGTATGACAATATGACAACAAAATCATGCCCCTGGTCATGGTTTATGTTAGTGGAGCTTGTGTACTTTGTCGTTAAGCATGCTGATATAGCAAATGTAGGCCTATACAACTATGTACAAAACCAAACATATTATAAAATAGTAGTTTTGCGCTGTTTACAGTACATATGTATATTTATATACGTAATATATACTGTCGATGCACATATCTATTTCTGGGCATGTACATGCATATTATACAGTAACTATATCACTGTATGCTTGCATGTTCTGGTACACATGCAAGTGAACTGCACACCCCTATCGACAAGGAAATGAATAGCCCGGGGTTTATAAGCTCTACAAATGTTGTGTTCATGGGTGGAGTGTAGATTCATCAGAAGCGCACTAGCTCTCTGTCAGAGGTCCCAGTGGGGGCTTATTGTGCATAAATGGTAGTAATTCTAGACAACAAATAGTGACTTGTTGTATAAAGTGCCAATTTGAAAATATAATGAGGAAGGTAGAACAATGTACCTGGGTTTTTTAAATATTTAGGTCTTTGTTCACCCCAAATCAATCACCGGTGAACAAACGGGAATCAGTTACTACATATAATTTATATAATAGCATGATATTGTGGGCTGACAATGTGATACAAAATTCAATAAAACAACCTTTGTTCAGAAAACTACATGAAAGTGTATTTGCTACGAGCGTTTGAATTCCCCAGCAGATATTATCAGGCAATTATACAGGGAAAAGTTAATAACCGAGGGGGCAGTGAACTTGAGGCTTTTTTATGATGTATGCTGATAGAAAAACATACCTTTATTGAGAGACCACAATTTGAGGCTGCAATCCAAGGAACTGCTGACCACAAGTTTCTCCTCCCCAACCTCACATGCAGCACCTAATCAAACCAGAGAACACATAAACATTAGTGAGATATTTCTAGAAATATATGCTAAATCATGCAAGCCTGCAAAGAGTCTGTCTGTCATTTGCAGAATGAGGTCTCCAGTGAGTGAATTTAGTGACGCTATCCCACACGGTGGGCTAGCATCACCAATTTCACCTTCTGAGAACCTCATTCTCTCAGGTGAGCTAAAAATGAATAATCGAGGTGACTAATGGGTGAACATCACCAACTTCAACTGGGGAACTTCAATCTGAACCTAGGTATCCCATAGCAGTTGAGGCCTTAGCAGAATGAGGTTCCCAGAGGGTGAATTTGGTAACGCTAGTCTGCCATGTGGGATAGTGTCACTAAATTCCCCCTCTGGGGACCTCAGTCTGCAAATGTCAGAAACACTATTTCAAGGCTTGGTCGACAAAATATTTGATGTGATGGATGGTTCTGTTTAATTGGAGTTTATTTTTTCAGTTGCTAAGCAATATTGTGACCTTGTCAGCTTTATAGGTGGAGGAAAGACCATGCAGATGGTTAGTTTCATCTGAAATCACTCCACTCCAATGCATGTTGAAATCACTGACTTCCCGGAAATTGACTGATGGTGTGATGAATGAACAGACAAAATATCGTTCACCTTCAACTGACTGAGTTAAAACAATTGTTGGAGAATCAAAAGTTAAAAGATATCATGTTAGATAAAGACATTGCTAACTAAGTGCTCATAAAACTTATTTATAGTTTCTATCTTTGGTGAGTCTGCTGTTGGAGATTATTTGTGACCCGCCATATCAAATTGAGTCGTAAGTCGGGATTTTTTTACCCTGTGCCAATGCATTCTCTTATATATGCGAGTCGACCATAGGTCACCTCGCATATATAAGAGAATGCATTGGCCTAACAATTTTTTACAATTTAAAAAAAAAATTCTTGTATTCTTTAACAATTTTATAATTTCACACATACAGAGCCCCAGACAAACATGAGCAGACGACTCTCTTCTATATGCTTCTATATATGTGTGGGGCTCCCTGCAGGGTAATGGATGTTTTTTATTTTATGTCCTAAAAATTGTAAGAAACATTTATTTTAAAAAAATGATAAAAAATTGTTAGGCCAATGCATTCTCTTATATATGCGAGGCGACCTATGGTCGACTCGCATATATAAGAGAATGCATTGGCACAGGGTAAAAAAATCCCGACTTACGACTGGATTTGATATGGCGGGTCACATTTGTCTCTCTTCAAATAAATTATGTGCTGTTTTGCTGCTGCAGCTATTCCAGTGCCTATATTATTGTTATATATAAAGTTTCAAGTGAGGTACACATAGATTGCTCAAGTTATTTATATGGAGGTTTCCACACATTAGTGGTAGGAGACATTTCGTTTTAAATTTATGCTGACCGATGTGTAACATACAGTAATGCCCAAAGTAATTGACCACGATGAATGGCAACATGCCATATTTCCAACTAAATCCTGAAAAAATTACCCATAATTATGCTGTGGTTAAGTGGTCAATTACTTTGGGCATTACTGTAGACTGCCCAGAATATGTACTCACAGAGTTTTCTCGAGTCATCCTCTGATAACAGTGTAACACTAGTGACACTTCCTGTATGGCCTGCAAGATTCTTTACCTCCTTCAGTTTTAATATGTCCCACACCTTGACACTTGTATCACGACTGAAAAACGAATAAACGTATCTTTAAATAATTAAGTGCCTGGGGCAGTTAAACTTTGTTGTAATATGATAATATGCAAGGCATATTTGAACGACCCTGGTATGATGTTAAGCGGAAATCCTTACGAAGGATCGTGTAATAGTCATGATCCTATATGCCTATGCACAGTAATGCTCTAAATAATCGACTCCTCAACCACAGCAGAATTATGGGTAATTTTTCGAGATTTAGTCGGAAATTTCCGACTAAATCCTGAAAAATTACCCATAATTCTGCTGTGGTTTAGGAGTCAGTTATTTAGAGCATTACTGTAGGCCTAACGCATGATAATAAAGCGAATACTTGATTAATCTTGTAGATCGTTTTGGATGTGAGTTGACTTTGATATGCCAATATATGGTTTGAACATTGCTCTTTAAATCAATGATTTAAAAAAAAAAGTTTTAAATGATAGAAAAAAGTCATGAACTGCAATATCAAACAAAGTTTTTGTAAACTATAATATGAGTATGATTAAACAATATATAAAAATGGATAAGAGATATGAAATTGCACAGGAATTGCCAGCCCTATAGAAACTACATCCATGCTGCATGGTAACATTGATTACTGCTCCAGCAATGGACTTTCAGCATAACATTGTTATTATTATTTGTAACAATACTCAGATTCAGCACTCATCATTACACTGTTGAATTTCCTTTCATTTTCTGATTCCCATACATGTAAATGCTAACCTAGTAACTCTACAATATATTCTGCCATCAAAAATACTCTAGTTGTCTAATGTCTATACTTGATATACCGGTGATATACCGGTGATTTTGTCCTCAAGTTACCGAAGAGCAAACACGATTGATAATATATTCAATTTTCAGCTAAAATTTACTAAATTTATTAGTAAATGTTTAAGCAAAGGTGTACCTATCCAGATATCACAACATTGGAACTCACATGGACCCAAGTGTGTGCATAAAGTACATGGTTGCTACATCTGTACTGCAATGATATTTGAGTTTGATAGGTACAAAAAATAATAAATAATAAAATAATAATAGAATGCTGATTAATCCAGCATTGGATATAATAGGCAACACATTTTAGAACCTTCATTTAATTTATCAAAGATATTGCGCAATTACAGATTTTCATAGTAGTTAATTAAAAAATCAAAAAATCTGATTTAAATCAAATTAATCGATTTTTTATTATTTATTTTTTTTAAATAAAAAATAAATCACCAACCCTGACCTGAAGAACAATAAAAGTCATATGATAAAAATAAATAAATATTGGTACTTAAATTGTTCACTACAACATATTGGAAGTTATAAAGTAACAGTTTTTCTTTTCATCACGTTGGTCCATTGGTGATGCCAGAACCAATGCCAGAGGTCACGTGATATTTTTTTTCTTAAAAAAAAAATTGGTCTCAGTCAAAATTTCCAATGACTTAGTATATCGTAAAGTATGTGTGGCGTACACTTAAGTATGCCCATTACCTGTACACGACCCCCAGCTAGACGCACAACCGTTTCTATACTAAATGCTCATTGACATTTGCTGAACTTATTATCTGAACATTTCCCTCTAATGAATAGGAATTTTTTGCACATGTATTATCTCCTGACTGCCTATGTTACCTGAACATACCTCCAGATGAATTACAGATTATTCCAATTTCGAATGTATACTTTTATAACTGGGTGGGAGAATCTATTAAGAACAGAAACGGTTAACAGATCTGAACTGGTGGAGATAAATAAATAAAGTGAACTCACCAGCTGAGAGCACTTGGTTTCAGGACTGTGTCACTCCTATTTGGAGTGCCTAATTAAAACCTGATAATCAGTTTTTGTAGTAAAAAAAAGCTAATTCTATTACTTGTTAGACAATATTTGCAGCCCTCATAATTAGCTAAGGCAATCAGCAATATTAAGCCAAACAATCTGAATTAAGAGGGCTGATATTTGCCAAAACAACATGCACTGTTCATGACAATGATTCTTAAAGGTACGGTTGGCCTTGGCGGTGGGTATCCTGTGAAAATATTTCCACCCGTCAAAAACTGCCACAAACAGAAAGAACATCAAAATGTAGACAGACTTTGTCCGTATATAAATAAGAAATATCGCATAAACAGTATGTTATTCTCATATGTTTAACCATTGTTATGTAAACAAAGACATAAAAAGTTACTTTTCTGGTGTTTGTTTATATTATGATGGTAAACATAAAGAGCGTTCTTTGTTGGTGAATTCCTGATATGGAACTAATAAAGAGCGTTTATGCCATTTGTGTGTGATTAGCTAGTAGCATTGTGCTGTCCTCTGTAACCCAATCAGGCTCTTGCTTAGGCAAAATATAGTAGGTATTTATGATAACATGCTGTTTACGCGATGGTCATGGTATATATGAACGAAACTGTATGCGTTTTAATGTTTTTCTGTTTACGGTGTTTGGAACAAATATGAATATTTTCGACAATTAAGGCCTCACGTGCCTTTAATGGTAGACAAGGAAATAGCAGTTACCAGGTGGGAAATATATCATAACAAAAGAGAGTACATTTTCAGGCCTCAAACCAGGGACCATTCGAGAGGGCGACTTGTAATTGAGATATATCTTCTTCCTAAATTGTGTAACTTCTCTCTGATTTTGTCATAAGGAGAAGTGACTTTTCTCTTATATACTAGTATGCATATATCCCTACAGCCTATTTAAAGTGTATTTTCATAATGATGTCCTTACTCATTATAATTGTTTAATGAATGGGCTATTGTATTGCATAATACTTATTGGATCATAGAAGGGTGATGTTGGGGTGAACATTGAACTTGAGCCAACAAGACTTCTCCATGATAACAGTCCACTTCTCCATAATAAATAAATAGGGAGAGGTGACTTCTGCCAATTTGAATCTTCTTGGCAGGTCCCTACCTCAAACACCCACGTCACTTTAATTTAAGTTCACAAACCTTGCAGTGAGCAGAATGGACCCATCTGTATCCACGGAAGTTACCACATCATTATGGCCCTCCAGATATGTAACAACAAACTTCAGTCTGCTACAGTCATGGGTCTCTGTAAATAAATCATACACCATAGTAGGGTTAAACAAATTAAGAGTGTTAGGAAATTGTTATTTTGTTTTTGTTGTTGTTGCAGATGAATTGTTAACCAGATCAATACTACCAGCTTCAGTTTAGTGTGCCTGTCATTTGCAGAATGAGGTCCCCATAAAGTGAATTTAGTGATGCTAGCCTGCATAGTTGTTTAGGCCTCAACTGCTATGGGAGACTCAGGATCATATTGAAGTTCCGTAGTTAAAGACCCACTTAATTTTCGAACATCCGATTCACATATATAAAATATCTGCCATATTATATACAATTTGAAAGATAAAGCTCCAAAACATTGTATTATCAACTCTTTTCCAGTGTAATAAACTGTGAACATGTTGTTTTTGTTGAGTTACCAACGTGTTTTGAGCTAAAGTTTCATCTGGTTTTGTTGTGCAAAGTGTATTATTTTCAATGGAGGGGGAATAACTCTATATTTTAAATATAGAGTTATTCCCCTTACATTGAAAATACATTTCCAGTTTGAATTTTGTTGTATTCTGGGAGTCAAGGGGGGGGGGGGGGGGGGGGGGGGGTAATTTTTTTATGATTTCAGGTGTTTTCTATTTCTCTATGGCCATCTTCTGAGACACAGATGTTTCAAATGGTGATGAATTATAGTATTTTAATCATATTTTATGGCATAGATTGTTATTAAAACAGTATATCAAGACACTATACAAAAAATTATCAGTGACTCAAAAATTAAGTGGGCCTTTATTATAAAGTTTATAGTTGGTGATGTTCACCCATTAGTCACATCGATTTTCCATTTTATCTTCTGCAAATTAGGGGATATAGAAACTTCCCAGAAGGGAAAAAGTAACTAAAAACAATGTTAATTTGAGACGATATTTCTTAGAAGGTGAGGCCTAAGCAGAATGAGGCCCCCCAGAGGGTGAATTTGGTGATGCTAACCAGATGTGCAGGGTAGCATCACTAAATTCACCCTCTGGGGACGTCAAGTGAAAGCCACATCTAAACTTTTGTTATAATTTTCCTAGAATTAATATTTCTTATAAAGTTGATATCTCTTTGATCACTATACTCTCATTGGTTTATAATAATACGTAACATTCTCAGCTAAATTTCGTTGACAGTAAGCAAAATCTTATTTTTGACAGGATGACTTAATCTAACAAAGACTATTCATTTCAAATTTTCAATGTTGAGTTTCTGTTGTATATGACATCTATACAGTACAACTATTTCCATTCTTGTAGGCATATTGAATAGAACCATATATTAATATATGCAAAGCTGTCTTACTTTGTCCTTTTTTCTTCTTAATTTTAGTTTCTTTGCTGGGTTTTTCTTCAAGATTCACACCAGTTGGGCTCCTGATCAGTAAAAACAGAATACATAATGAAATAAATGGAATGCTTTCACACAATTAGGAATTAACTGAAGAATTTAATTTAAATAATAAATATGAATCAAAAGACACTGGTATCTTACTAGTAGAATCTAGAGAGAACATTGAATAACCTAC